>CAEFZX010010104.1:0-59299 GCA_903066825.1 Alfaro cultratus
TGATCTAATATAAAAATATATTTTTCTTTGGGGCGTCTTATAAAAAAAAAAAAAAAAAAATATATATATATATATATATATATATATATATATATATATATAATTTTATAGCACTAATTTTACATTTAAGTCAGACTAATTCAAATCCTTTAGTTTCTTTAAAATAAATAATTCATATTATTCTGACTCAATTTTATGAAAAGTCAGCTTAAAGTTTTAAGTGCAAACTCCATACAGTAAAACCTCAGGCTAGTATTTGATCCCAGGACCTTCTTTTGCTACCAATTGCACCACTTAGATTGTATTGTGAATACATTGAATTCAGAAACAGTTTTGCTTATATGTCTATGGTTTAAACATACACACCATTTCTTCAGCAACCTGCTTGATTGTAGAATCAGGAAGTATTCTTATTTAAAAATAGTCCTAAGTTTCTCATGTTAATGATATCACATCAAATGTCTCAAACATAATAAGGAAACTTGATGTGAATGTTTAAATTACAATTTATACAGCATTTTCTGACACACAAGGAATCCAAAACCCTGTTGCTGCCAAAATTGCAATGCAGGCAGATTCTTACAAGTGATATTGTTACAATTTAAACACACATTTCAAAACTGCTGATGTTTGACGTTAAACTTGTTTTAGATGATAAAATAAAATAGACTTTTGTCATGGCTGCCTTGTGACTTGCTTTGTGAGTAGATCAGAAATCTAAATTTCCATTTGAGGGTGATATGTGGAATCCTCCTAAAGGTATTTAACACAACTCCTCTTAAAAATAGAAAATTCACCTTCCTACTTGTCAGTACTGTCAACAGTCGATGCTCAGGAGATATTGCAGGTGGTACTGCTCTATTCTGTGAGTAACATGCTGAGTTTACATCAAGACATCAGACATATTACACGAAAGTCGCAATTAGTTTTACTTGGACTGAAAGTAAAAGTTCATTTTGGATGAAAAGTTGATTTCTGTGTTAAATTTAACCCACTAAAGTAAGTTGTCATCACCAAACCAAATTAATTAAGTGAGATGAATGTAAATAAGTCTCCAACATGCTTTTTTTTAGAGTGTACCATTGACTGATAGAGCCCTGTTAAAGAACAGGACATCTTCTGGACAGTGATTTCCCTAGATGGCTCCATTAGGTGAAGAAGCTGGAGGAGAGAGGAAGGAGGATGGGATGTTTTAAGGAGGAGTGGAGAACTGGGAGTTTTAAAGGACGGATGAAGGGAATAATTGACCTCCTGAGAATGCAATGAAGTTCTCCTTTTTTCCCCTAATCTTCAGCTTTATTTTAAGAATCAGCAGGAGGGATGCTGCAGATGTAAAGGCTCTGCTGACAGATGATCAGACATGAGGGCACTCACAGGCCTGATGAATGGGGTCTCTGCAGCGGTTAAATGGCTGCACCACCACGGTTGAGAGACAGGGCCGAATGGACAAGACAAAGGACTTTCCATTACTGGGGGACAATTGAATTAGGAGAATGGATGTGAAGTTATATTTGGCTTCTGTTGGCCAATGCACGTGTGATGAACACAAGCACAAAACCATCCCTTTCTCCTGCAAGTATAATTTAAAAAATTCATTTTACCTCACAAATCCTTATTACACTGTTGAGGGTAAAATGTACATATTATACACCAACACTTCAGGCAGCATCCGATTCAAAAACAAAACATTTACAGATATCAGGACAACTACTGGCTTCTAAGGCACAGTACAAGGGTTTCTGCTGAGAATGAATCATTTTGTATCTGTGCAGAAGCCAAAAGGTAAGAGCCTCTGTAAGTGGGACAGGACTATATAGGTGATAAGTATCTTATATCTGATAAGTAGCTTTTCGTCTGTCTCTTGAGCTCTTAGAGAATATCTGCTATGTTACGGTATGTTGGACAGCTAGCTGCAGGTAAAGGATGTTCTGTTGTGCCTTTGCAGAGCAAGCATTTAAGACAAAACATCCCTTTGACAGTGTATCAATTATCCTGTGAGTCATTTCTCTTAGGCAGAAAGTGGGTCACGCTAGAAGTTTGTGCAGTTCCTTCTGCTGTTGCCCACACATCTAACCGTCTTTAATCTTCTATTTTCTTCTGATCCCGCTAATGCACAGGCAAGACAGCCACATCCATTATGTTGTGTTTTCTGTCGCCAATTACATGCAGCGTCCTTAGGCTGTTTGGCTTGAGTGTGGCATATGTTGTCACTGCATTGGTTTTCTGAGCACGCAGTGGAGGCATTTCATTTTGTCATCCGTTTATACATTATCCCTCTATTAACAGACCTTTGCAGCCTTCAGGTTTGATAGCGGGCTAGGGTGGGACAGTTTCACAATGGCAAGTCACATCAATCTACCAGTTCTGTCACATCACTAACGGGGTCTTCTGTCACTGGTGTGAGCAGTCGATGGGCTGCTGCTATCCAGATGAGAGCAATTCCATTAAAAAGACCCTCCACCGTGGGCTGCAAAAAGAGGCCTTATCATAGACCAGCATGGAGGGAGAGATACAGCCACCTATGGTCAACTGCGGGACTGAATGAACCTCAGTGTGTGTCTTTGCAGATTCTTTCGTATTTCCCTTCATGTTCAGAAATGTCATCTTCTTCCAAACACATATCAGGCTGAAGCAGCAAAGCTTTTAACCTTAAAAATAATCACTGAGCTATCTATAACATTCTATAATCATGCAGGTTTTGACAAGAAAAATAAAGTCATTTTTTTGTATTACGCGTAATAAGCAAAATGCTTCCATTGAAACGTATGTGCTGCACTTAGAATAGAGACAATGCAGAGTACAAACCAAGCATAAAAAAGAAAAGAGTGAGGTAGTAGTCTAAATATCAGTGAGAAACTACAAGAACAAGGTCATGTTTAGGAGTCATGGAGAGTTGTTATTCCTAAATGGTTGTGCAGGTGGTGATCTCAGCCCCATGCTAAACGACACAAGTATTAAAACATCGACCCTTAAATCTCCAACGCTTTAACAAACTTGCTGCATTCTAAATGTCTTTCTTAAAGCCACTCTTATCTATATAGAAAAGCAGTTTGAATATATTATTAGGAAAATAGCCAGATCAATATTTAAATCATCCTAGTGTTCTTCTAGTGTTCTTCTCCAGCCTTCACTCAGTTCTGCACCTGACTCTTAAACTTACTTTTTAATTTCTCTTCTTCCATCATGATTTCAAAGCTCCTATTTCAAGCCAATATTGTATAACGTAGTCAGTGAAGCATGGCATTGTTCATTACTAGGGTCAAACTTTTTAATTCAATTTATCAAGCAGCACAATGAGTCAATCCTCTTTTATGCTGCACTGTTCCAGGTGCATTGAAAGGTTTCCACAGGGGATATTGCTTTGAAACTTTGCTCATAGACTCTCTCCTTACTGCTTCAAATAGTGTATAGTAATAGAGAAACAAATTACTCGGCTGGGGTTGCTAAGTAGTAATGCAATGGCCATCAATTGTGACTCAAGAATCTGATGGTTTTTGAGATGGCTCATTTTCCAGACACCAAAACATATGAACTTTTTGCCAAAAAAGAGCAGGGTGATTTGTTAAATGTTTGGACTGATTTTAAAAGCGTTTGAGACCCAAATGGAAGTATAAAAACGTGCAAAAAGTGAATTTTGCATAATTGGTCCCCTTTAAAGTGCATTTATCTAAATTAGAATCAAATAGGAAATAAATGGTAATGAAGTGGTACAAACTAACAAAGGGGAACCATTATAAAAGATTGAAGAAAAGACTCTCACTCTTCAGGCATAGTTTCCATTATGATATAACAACCTTTTAAAGACAAAGCCTATTACAGCCAAAAACTAGCTTCCTTATTCGGCAATATGACTGCATCGTATTATGACTTTGCAAAATGTTAACCAATGAACAGTTAAATTGGTTTTATTATGGAGTGCAATTTCATTACCATAAAATGACTTGAAGAAAAAACAGAACCCAAGGTGTTAACGGGCAGAATATTCTGCTGATCTACTTTTAACCAATAAAGCATGTCTGGAAGGAGATAGAAATAGTAGCTGGGTTTTTTTTAAATGCCAACCCCTTTCTCCAGCCTGTGTGCAGGTCTGAGGTCTTCCTGTGAGACACCAGAGAGTTTGGTGACTGTTCGATGAACCACAGTCCTCTGAGAGCTGTACCCTCTTTCTGTCACTATCACCTCTTTATTAGTCACAGAAAGGAAAGAAATGAAGGAGAGCCACTCTAATTATCCTCCAGCTCCGGCAAGTTATGTTAATAGTCGCTTCCGGCTTAAGTAGGCTATCTATATGCAAAGTCTCTTCTGATGAATTTCTTCATTATTTATTGTTAATGTATCACTGTATCGCCCTGATGAGGAGAGATGGTTGTTGGTTCTACTCTAACTTTCCCCATTAGAAACACAGAGAAAAGGCTCGACTGTACAAAAATAGGAACAGTTGTCAGCAGACACTGAATTCCCTTTCTCTTTTCATTGCTTTGTTTAATTTTTGTCCTTCAACCTGCTACTGAACATCATCATATGTTTTATTTCAAATTAGATTCTTATTCGAGCTTTTTATAGACTTGCTTTCTTCACCTGCAGTCTCTAATTCACCAGCTCTCAAATGGAGACGACGAGCCTCAATAATAAATGTACTGTTTCACTTTCAAACTGGGACATAGAATTACCATTCTAAATGACAGTCTTGGCTGGTTTTCCTGACTGACGAAATAGGTGAAGTGGAAGAAATGAACAAATTTTACACATAAAATATTAAAAAAATGTGACAAGCATTTGTATTTATTGTATTAATTAACTCACCGTGGAAAACCGGGTACAGCTTTAAGTCTTGAAGTAAGTTTCAACCAGTTTCTGGGACTTTCTTTCAATTAGTTTTTAATGTTTCTATTTTATGTTTTGTGGAAAACATTATTAATAGATTAATAGTTTTACTATCTGAAGATTCTTACACCCGAGCTGCAGATTATTGCAGCTCCTCCAGGCTGCTTCTCTGATTAATTTCTCCCTTGCACAGTTTGTCAGTTTACAATAAAATACACAGAACTGTTTAACTTGATCATGTAAAAGTACAAGAAAATTAAAGGGGTAGCAATACTTTTTCCAAGACACTGCATTTGGCCATTAAAGAGAGAATCTAAATGATTTGTAATTTGAATGTAATGATGAAAATTTTCTATGCAAAGCTTACGTGTTATCATAAATTAGCACCATTCCAAAGGTCACATTCACAGTTAATCTTTGATTTCTATTTCTTTTTCTTTATTTTCATGATGAATGACCAACAACTTAATTATCTTTTCCCCTTCTGACACTGCGGCTGTTGCAGCTCAGTGTCAGCGTTTCTTAGGAACTTAATTCGTCTGACTCAGGGGACAAAAAATCCACATCTTTACAGCATCAGTGTCTAGATACAACCCAACACTTACCAAGTCTTTCACCTTGAGGTTGCCCTTTCAGGGTGAACCATTTTCCCTGAAATAGGAGCTAAGTTGTGGTGAGCAGAGCTCCACCAAGCCTAAGCTCTCAGAAACATTGACCTCAATCAAAGCGAGAACTTGATCCACTGGCCAAGCACTCTGTAACCCTCCAGAAGCAGTTTAAATCATTATTGGGGGGGATTTGTGGCATGTATGGATATGTGAATGACTCTAAGTTTTCATTTCTCCTCTAGTGGTTTTCAGATTGTTACATTTTACTTTCAGATGCACCAAGGTTATTTATTTTACTCCTTCCCTGAAACACTGTCATCCTTCAAGAGAATGACAAAGACTGCTGACGTTGGAGTTATTCTCAAATGTTTTCCACCAAAGCGATGATATACAGGAAGGTGATCATCAGTGACACGCTTATCTCCTTCCAGGTTCCATTACACTCGTAATGTTTCCTATCTCCATTAAGTGTATTTGATTCCCCGCTGAAGGCGAGTTAGCTGGCAGGACCGAGATGCGACAGCCGCACCAGGGCCAAGAGGGCAGCTTGTGCAAGCATCACTCCGGCTGATGTGCCTGGAAACGGATGAAAAGTGGCAACGCTTATACAATTAGAGAGAAGACTTAGTCAGACCTCATTTCTGGAAGAGGTTTGAGCCGCAGCCCTCAGAGAATATTATTAATTCACTCCCCTTGCTCGCTCTGCTGAGATATTGGGGTTATATGTCAGTAGATGACAAAATGACATCCTAAGAGGAGATTGGAAGCACTTGATTAAAAGAATGAAATTTCCCATCGGTCAAAAGGGAATTATCTGGAAAGTTTAGGTTAATCTTAATTTTTACACTAAAGCCTTTCTCAGAAGATTCACAACCAGGTGATGGGATGGAGTGATGGAGCCAGCAACCTCAGGTAGCAATTTATCAACTAACTTAGCAATGGTTTCTTGTGAGAGTGTTGATGTTTAACACGTTAATTAATATTGCATTGAGTCCCACTTTCAGTTGTGTTTTTTGCTCAAATCAGCTAAAATTGACTAATTAGCTGTAAGCATTGCACTGCTCTCAGGAGTTCCTCAATTTCTGCAGACTCACTCCAATACAACATCCTCCTGTGGAAAATTTAGTTCAGCATGCATAGAAAATCTATTAGACTTTATCTAATTGCCTGAAAATGTGGTTGAAAGGTGAAAAGACGTCTACTTAAAGACGTTTATTGATTACTATGAAGGGTGATTGAGGTTGGTCATGTTGACTTTCGATGTCTTTTCTTTGGCTTGGATATTTGGCCTTTTCTAGGTAAAAGTGTCCAGTTTTCAGTGTAATTTTATCCCTTAAAATAGGACAGTCTTGAATAGCCATAAAAAGATGAATATCCAAAGAGATCTGTACAGCAGGTAAGGTAATTATTACTGATAACACCTTCACAAAAAAATACTTCAAAGAATCCAAATCATCCCTTAAAGTCTGTAGAGCTTTTCCTACCTAGACTGATCAATTCACACTTTAGTAATCAACCATGGCTTCATACTTGAACGTGTTGTTTTTTATTCCATCTTCTACTCCCTTTTAAAGGTCACATCTTGATGAAGCTGTCAGCAGCATATCATCTTCAAAATTGAAGAAATAACAAATGATTTCCGAAAAAAAAAAAAAGAAAAAGAAAGTGATCTTTAGGGGCTAGAGACCAGCTTCCACAGATGTTTACGGATTTCTTCATTTTATGCTGCAGACAACTCAAAGTTATCTCTGCCTCTGCCTTGATGGAATAACAGCAAATATTACTGGCTGCAGTATCAAAGCCATCTGGAAGGCTGAGCTGAATATCCGACTTGTTTGTGCCATATTTTTCTTCAACTCGGGTAAAAAGTCAATCATATTATTTGAAGGACATTTATTTAAATTAAGTTGAGATATGGTTTAAAAGAGAAAAAAATATTCCCTTAATATGATTAAATTGTGCTGCAATAATATTTATCGTCATTTTATTCAAGGCATGTTCTTTTTTTATTTGGAACTAAACAGGAATGCATAAGTAGAGAGCAGATCATTACTTTGTTGGATTCTTTTAGATTTTCATAACATATCCAGTTTTCAGCATAGCTAAATGACAGGCAGTCAATAGTTCCTGGTATAACGGATTCAGTTTAGCTACATACAAGTCAACTTTAGTAAACATCCGTCACAGATGTCAGGATCAATGTGGCCTTAGTCCCAAAAATGTAGGAAGTTTTCTGTTATCCATCTTCTGAAATATGATTTTTCTGACTCGTTTAGAATCGATTCTTATACACCTCAAGCAACAAGTTTGTTGCTGGTCTCAGTTGATGAATGAGGAGAAAAAGTAGAGAGAAGAAATTGATTTTTTTGTCAGATTGAATTAAGCAGTACCAGAACCTCCAATTAACCATTTTTCAAATGTCAATTTACATCACAAAGGCTGTGATGTTTTGGGATGGCGCCTTCAGAGGAAAAACAAGACTGAGAGGGAGAAAAAGAGGAGAAAGAAGACAGGGGTTAAAAAGGACGTTAGGGGAGATGGGTTTGACCTGAAAGAGACATTGGATAAATGTCAGGAAGGAAATGGCATGAAGACAGATACCAACATAAAAAGAGAATTGGGAGGAAAGAGAAGGTCACGGGTGAAATAGATAGGAAAAAGTACAAATGACAAAATGATTGATTCTGGTATTTCTTTAAGTTGTGCTGTCCAAGTTTTTCACAAACAACTTTGGATTCTTCAGCAACTATTCAGTTTGATATATTGGAAATCAACTGAAAAACCTGTGTAACTCTGTAGTAAGTCTGAGGACTCTAAGCCACTTTACTCTACGTTCAGTCATTCACCCAATCATACACACATTCATGCACTGAAGCTACATGGTAGCCACAGCTACTCCCAGACTGACAGAAGTGAGGCAGCATTTCAATAGGCTCCACCAGACCAGACCATCACCGGCAGGCAGGGTGGGGAAGGGCCTGGGGGCCCGGGCCCCTCATTCTTTATTCTTCATCAATCAACCATGCATCCCTCATCCTTCGTACCTCATCTCCATGTTCCTCACTCATTGTGTTTTGATATCAGCAAACAACCTTTAGAACATGGATTGAGAAGGGGAGAGGTGCAACTTTTGCTTGGTGCAAATGGAGTTAAAAGGGAGATATTTTGAATATTTAATGTTGCTGTTTGCTAATAGACTTCCTCTCTTTTGAATTTCAATATTTTGTCAAATACTTTAAATGCTATAGCTTATAAATTATTCTGCATCTAGTCTCTTAGAGTACTTGGTCCAAAAAGGGTGGTTTAGAGGAATGAATCAGAAGGCTGTATCCTAGCATTAGATATAGTTGAAGAGGTTTTGTGTTTAAAAGTAAAGTTTTCTATAAAAGGACAACACATTTTGTGTTTATGTGACTGACTTGAGCAGAATTAATTTTGGCCATTTTTAACCAAATTTAACAATCATTAAAACTGATTTTTCATTGAAGATGAATTACGCAAAAAGCTTTGCAGAATTATTCTTGTGCTTCAATTGTTTTCACATTTTGTGACATTGCATCCATAAGGATGAATACTTTTTGACAAGATTTCATGTATAATATTATACCTTTTTTTCCACTCAAATCTAAAAGTATGACAGACTTTTTGTCAGCTCCTTAGATTCTGATACTCCCAAAATAAAATCCATTGGAAAGCATGTTGCAAAACTTGTCAAGAAAGGATGGTCAACCTTAACTGACAGAAATGTCAAGAAGACAGCCAGTAGTGTGCACTCCATAAATCTCCATAGGTAATAGTGACAAAAAAAGCTATTGTTGAAACATTTTGCCAGGTATCCTTTTCCTTTCATTTCACAATTTTTCACTTTCCCTTGGTTTATCACATAATATTGCAGTTAAAAGGTTAAAGTTTGGTTCTAACGTGAAGAAATAACTACAGGTTGAATTAACCAGGTAAATAAATACAATTCTGTGAAGCAACCATGTCCCACCCTGTAATCAGTGAGCTTCCAGAGCGAGGTCTCTTCACTAGGAAAGAAAAAAATGTAGGAGTTCAGCATGGACATCTGCAGTGGGACATGCAGGATTAAGTGTAGCCCACTCAGAGGAAATATGGGGAAAGTGTCGCTCTCTCCCTGAACTCAAGCTCAGCTCATATCTTTCACAGCAGCCAGCTCTCCTGCGGTCAGTCTGGTGAAATTGATTGCCCTGCTTGCACTATATGAGCAACAGTCACTTTGGGATTTACTTTGCTGTAAGGAACATCAACCCACTCCACCCTCGATTCCAAATTGATTATAAAACTGCTTTCTGCTGACACTGACACATCTGTGGCTTGGAGCACACATGTATGTGAGAGTGAGTGTGTGTTATCTTTAGAGAGGTGCAACACAGATTAGAAAGGACTGCAAGATGATGGCAGGTACACTGGAAATTGCAGTAACATTAACTGTACATGCTAACACATTGTAATGGCCTTGAGTGGGGAAATACTATGAAATAATTATCTTTAGTCTTTATGTTCACAATTTCTTCACTACTGAATGATTTCCGCACTGAGATTGTCTCTTAGCAACGGTAAATTCACAACCTACTTTGCTACTGCTGAAAAACTAGTCTGCACAGATGGATTCAAGGTGAAATAACTTTGGCATTATATAAAATAAGATAAGTTTGTTTGGCAAATTATTTAAAAATGTTGCAACCTCTGATTTGCCTTGCACAACCAACATGATGCATTTAAATCAAGAGGGATCATTTTGCTTCAACTGCAGCAGAGATATAGGTAGGCAGCATATCCAATAAAATATGGCTGCATACAATTATTATGTATTGATCTATATGATTTCATAGACTTCTACAGTCACTTAATGTTACATCATGATATAATTACAACTCCTATAAAAATAATTAGATAAAAAAATTTAAAGAGTGACTCTGAAAATATGATAACATTTTGGCCAGTATTATATATTTTATTCAGGTATAGAAAAAGAGCTTAAACATGAAGTCAGTTGTAATTAAGTTGTTCTTTTTGATTCTTGATTAAAGGGCAATTCAACATGGCAAAAGTATAATTTGGAAACGATAAACAAATTAATAATAATCTGCTTTTTATTAATCAAATCAATGTTCAAGTTCATTTTACCAGGAAATATTTGAGTAACATTAAAATATTTCTGTAAAGGCACAGCAGAAAACCTAAATGTTTACATCTTTGATAATAGTCTAGACAAAAAGCACCATGAGGAGCTTTTTGGAGGAAAGTGCTTCATTATAAATTCAATATGTTTCGTTTCCTGCTCCCAATTATCAGATCTGTGGAAATGCTGACACAGCATGATGGCCAGACACTGCATTATCAGTTTCATCAGACTACAAGAGATGCCTCCCAAAAATGATGGTGTTTCTCCCTGTGTGGATTTACAAATTACAATATGGCTTGTTCTGCTGCTTTTATAGTAAGGACCTGTTCCTCACTGAGGATTCTTTCAATTCACTGGACATTTCAGTGGTTCTTATAGATGTAATTGTATGAACAAATTAATGCGATACTTTCAGGCATTTGAAAATCATATTAAACTTGTGGAGGTCTGTAAACTTTTGACCTTAAGCAAATAGAATTTTTGTAATCCTGCCTCATCACCAGCCTTATAATTATAAATACTTATAAATATAATGTATTCATAATTTAGTCTAATTAATTTCCAGACAGGTAAAAAATTTATGGTGGCTTTTACCCAATATTTCTAAAAATCTGGTTAAATGTGTTTGTATTAAATATTTTGCACATATTATGAATAAACCAAAATTATCTCTACATTGAAGGAGAATACATCATCTATCAGATTCTGAGGAGTTTACAAGATCAAGCACATATAGCAGCGAAATCCTCTGGCTATTTAGCCGAGTATTATTTGAATCATTTGAGAAACCTCAGCAGCTCTTCACCTCCAGCACATTCCAGACGGAACAATTCTCCTTCCTGTTTTCCCGGCTCTTCCTTTGCCGTCTTGCCTCCAGCTCTACCACCTTTCCCAAGGATTCTGGTTCATGATCCTCCTGACAATGATACTTTTTGACTTTCATCTGACTTGCCTCCGTAATACAATTTTCAAATATTTTCAAATAAGATTCAAAAAATCATATTAGTGAAGAAACAGCATGATGAAAGAAAATTCTATTTGCAATTTTCTGTAGCAAAATGTTTGTTTTCTTTCCTGTACAAACAAATTTCCCCTTACATGAGATTTGTGTTGCTGTGTTTGCTTCTGTTCATTTTCATGCTCTCCACTTACTTTACCCCAAGAATCTAGTAGGCTTAAAAATGTTCCATGCAGAATCAAAGCTATCCAAGGGCACAGGTGGGAAAATGTTTCACATAATGGCAGCTGAAGAATCCAGACGGAGAGAGGAGGAGACAGGAGGGGTGTCTGTGGAGAAGGTCACACTATAAAAAGATGTCTCCTTGCATTTAGACCCTGTTCTGCCCAGAATATTACAGTCTCAACAATTCAAGTAATTCACAGGGAGCCATTTATTCACACAGCCTTAGGTGAGCAGCACAAAGGAAGAAAGAGCTGAGCTGCACCTCTGTATTGATGGCTCAACTTAGTCGGTCTAATTCAGACACAAAGGCATATTTTCTGAATGTTTTTCAGGTTAAAAAACAGTTGACTTTATTGGTTGTTATTTCTTTATTACTATACATTCTAGAATTAAGATGGAAGCTTTTTATTTAAACCATAATTAAAACTGATAATGGAAGCAGTGGAGGTATAATGGTAGGGAGCAAATTTGAAGGCTCCTAGGAAATGTGTGACTCTTCTTATATGTTTATGTAGAGCAGGGGTCTCAAACTCCAGTCCTCAAGGGCCACTGTCCTGCAGTTTTTAGATGTGCCACAGGTACAAAACGCTGGAATGAAATGGCTTAATTACCTCCTCCTTGTGTAAATCAGTTCTCCAGAGCCTTAATGACCTAGTTATTCTATTCAGGTGTGGTGCAGCAGAGGCACATCTAAAAGTTGCAGGACAGCGGCCCTCGAGGACTGGAGTTTGAGACCCCTGATGTAGATGAACCAGAGGTGCACATGGAACTATTTAATCTCTGCCAAGATTAAAATTGCAGGTGCTCCTCTCTGCTTGTTTATTTGTTTAGGCTTCTGAGGCCAGGTGGACAAAGCCTACTCACTTCAACTGTATGCACAAAGACAGAAATCTGCATATTGCTTGCTTTCACCAGATTTATAAGCAGTGCACGTATGATTCCGCTTTAAGTCTCAAATGTAGTATGCATTCACCTGCTTGCCTTCCACTCCCATATTAAAGCATGGATTGATGCAGACACTCCCTCTGAGGTATTTGTACCATAAAATCCCCTCCTCTCTCTACACCTCAACCTAAAAGTTCAGATAAATAAAATAAACACAGAAAAAGAGAATATAAACTGATATTGCCCTTGAAGAATTTCTGAAGGTTTCTAGTTTCTCCAGAGCAGCAGCTGGTTTAATGCACCTGGATCAAGTGACGGCTCATCAGAAGGTCTAAGAAGAACATTGACATGCTGAAAAGGTTGTTATTACCAACAGGGAGAGAAGTAAAACATGCAGGATGCCGGCCCTCGAGGACCAACTTTGGGCACCACTGTGTAATAGTCTATCGTCACACAGGCTTTAGTTATGTGTACCTAAAGCAATCGGAAGGTTGCAGTAGGTTTGATTTCAGAGTCCTTCGGTCATGTGTTGATGTGGAACTGAGCAAGACACTTAACCCAAAATTGTCTACCAATCAGTGCATAAATGTGTGTGTGTGTGTGTGTGTGTGTGTGTGTGTGTGTGTGTGTGTGTGTGTGTGTGTGTGTGTGTGTGTGTGTGTGAGAGTGGCTCTAATGTAAAGTGTTTTGACTGGACAAAATGACCGGAAAAGTGCCATAAAAACTCAATTTACTATTATTCACAGCACCAACAATTAAAGATGAAGGTTTTATAAAAGATTAAGCTGGAATAATATTCTCGCAGCTGCTGTGATATAGTTGCTACTTCATTTTATGGTAACAAAAATGCAATCCTTTTTCCTCATTAAAAATGACTCTAGTAGTCTAATAAGACACCAGGCTGTTTATATGTGTAGTATAAAGAAATTAATGAACTGCACGCAATCTGACTCCTTGTTATTTGAGCTCAGAAAAAAAATGTTTGCACAGTGTTTTGTGTCTGATCCCTATAAAATATAGACTGTAAAGGTATTCAAATTCTATGTTTTTATGTTACAATCACAAATAACCAAAACCACAATGTATTTCATTGTGATGTTATATGATAGACCAACACAAAGAAGCACATAATGCTGGAGTAGAAGAACATCTATATGTTTTTGTGAGTATATAAAAATGACCTTTTCTCTGATAACCCTAAATACAAAATAGCACAACTTATTCTCCACCATAAAAAGTAAATAGATTAGTAAATAATGCCCTGGTGGTGGCAGCATCATGCTGCAGGGATGTTTTTATTCAGCATGGATGTGAAAGCCGGTCAAAGTTGATGGGAAGATGGACTGAGTTAAATCGGAGCTGAGAGAAAATCTGTTGCATGTTCTTTCTTCAACAGCATAATCATATCAAATATACAGCTAGAGTTACAATAAGAAGGGCAGAATTAAAAGACAGTAATGTGTTAAAATGGCTCAGTTAATGTTTGGGCTTAAATCTGTGGTAAGACTTGAAAACCTTTGTTCACATAAGCTCCTCATCCAATCCTTCCTATGCTGAGTTATATTTTAAAGAAGAATGGGAAAAAAAAACAATCCTCTAAATATCTATAGCTGTAAGAAACCCCAAGAGATATGCAGCTCAAATTGCAGCATATATATTTTTCAAAGGCTGACAAAAGTGAGTGGGTTCCTTTTAATTTTTTATAAGAGCACAATAAAATAAAAATAAGTTTTGGACTGTAAGCTAAAGAGCTTTAAGCAATGAATCCTAATGCAAGGCACTCCAAGTGTTTTTGTAATGTCAGATAAGAAATCTGCCATCAGCATACAAACAACTTCTGTAAAAACACAGGATGCAAGAGATTTCTGCCCAGGAAACCCAAACTTTCCTCAGGTTCCTAGGATCAAAAGTAAATGGCTATTTAGCTCCACCCACCCATATATGTTTTTTTTATAGAGTTGTTTGACAAGAGGTCACTGTTCTTATGATACATCATGCTGAGCCAAGGTTAGCCTTTTCACACCGAATAACATTTTGTCTTTAAGTGCAGGGATGATGAAATGTTCATTAAAATGAGTAGATGGCAGTCTTCCATCTGGCTCAATCTTCAGGAGGTGCTTCTTGCTTTTACCTTCAATCAGTGTCCAATGCATACTAGAACAGCTGTATACTATGTAGCTCCTGGGATGAGCATCCTGAGGTAGATTTTTTTATTTACAGGCAATCGGGCCAAGTCAGTCAGGACAACTCCTGAATGGGGACCAACACAAGCAGTCAGGAGTTGGCAGGTAGAGAATCGTCAGAGGAGATATCTTCCACTGGCCGTAGCAGACCAGATGGTCTAACAATTTAAAATCCTAGAGTACATAATAACAAAGAAAAAGTTGGGAACAGATGACACACAAAAAGGAAATTTTTTTGAAACCATTCCTATTCAGAAATGCTGCCAGTAGAGAAAAACTAAAACTAAAAACGTCTAATTCTCACTCCATGGAGGATTTTTCACATATTCGTAAAGACATTTTTCAGTCTATGCAAGATGTGGCCATCATCGATGCACTAAAGAGATTGTATACTGTATTTGACGTTAAGATATCAGTAGTGAAAAACGACTATCAAAGTATTTCACTTACCACATTTTTCATTTTTAATTCAGGATTATGACCCATTTAATCTTTTCTGTCTAGACGTTTTGCAAATGCCAGCAAGTACACTTTCTCTTATTGGCTATACTGCAGACTTTATAGCTGTAAATCTCATTTTGCTGGTCCTATACAGAAAGAAGGGAACATCTGAGAAAATGGGGCTCTTGGGGGATCTGTCGAGACCACTTAACTCTCATTCTGTGTCTTGGTAATTACACCTGGAATTGGGGGAGCCAAGAACACCCGCAGCACCGCAGTACCCAATTTCTCTGCAGGTCCTTCATGTGCATGCACACACACACAGACACGCGCACACACAGTACAGATGAAATGAATTGACTATTACACACAAACACATGGACACACACCCAAACACACATAAAATCCAGTAGACCTATTTTTTCATTACATCTCGTCTTCTTTCCCGTTCGCCGCCCCTCAACCACCGCCAGCTCTTGTTTCCTATTTCTTCTGGCCAGCTTTGTATCTATTAGGTGTGACATTTCATTCGACTTTTTAATCACCTTTCTCTTCTCTGTCCTTCTGGAGCCAAATAACTTCACAGATCACGGTCATAAACACATACATTCCATGTCAACATCTCCAGATGGAGCCTAAATACAGTTTGATGATGTTCCAGCTCATACAGTGGGGGGAAAGTACTTAATACATCAACATTTTTTCTCAGTAAGTTTATTTTTAATGCGCCTGTTGACATAAAGTTCTGCCAATAATTCTACATATACAACAAAAGCAAAACAAATGTTCATAAATTAAGTTTTGTGGAATAAAATGGTGTGATAAACGTAAGAAATACTGAATATATTAAAAAAGATGCAACAAGACAAAGACCCCAAAAATAGATGGAGTCTGTCAATATTTAGAAAGGAATCTTGTTCCCTATCAGTGAAAATTAATATATGCGAGTTTACTCTGACATGGTGCCCTGAAAAAAGTTCCTCATTATCATTATATGAAACGAGAAGCAAAGAGTTCTCTCTAAAGATCTTCACAACCTTTTTATTGCAAGTCATCCTGGTGGCAGTGGAAATATTTAAGAACTTTAAATGGTCCAGAGAGACCTTTGGGGCCAACTTGAGGAAAATTATAATTTTACCTTAAACCTGCTATGACAATGCAATCTGCCTTACACAGATATTTTTATTAAAGGTCATTAAGCATCAAAAACCGGTTATAGAGAACCTCAGACAGACCTGGAATTAGGAGATACAATTTTTCATAAAAAAAAACAAACAATAACAGTCAAATGCCATGAACTCCATCCATACTCACTATATCAGAATGTCCCTGTCATTCAACTCTATTCCAACTGAAAATCATAGAATAAAGTTACTTCAATATTTGGAAGCAGATTGTAAAGTAAGTCTTGAAATTATCATCTACAAATCTAATCATTTTTAAATGTTTCAGTAAATGTGTTCAATATTTTTCCCTTGTGTCATTGTTTGTAACTTTATTACGTGTAACGTAATCTAGGGACTTTATTTTGAGTCTGTGAATGTGTGGATTATTTTGGTTGTCATCGACATCTGGTATGAATTTAATAGCCAATAGCAACAACAGCTATATGGGTTATGCATTTTTCTACAACCAGTTGAGAATAAGTTCATCTTTCATTTGCTGAGCCGTCGCCTCGTAACCTGGGTCACAAATATTTGTACCATGACAGGCGTTTCATCGCTTCAAATGTTCTTGGAATTTAGTTGCCATGATGGAGAAAAACAAACATGGATGTTTTTTTGTTTTTTTCTTTGGAAACACTGCTGGTGATGTGACAGCAAGTCAAATATATGCATTCAAAGTCTCAATCTTACTGTGGCCCCAGCCAGGGACACCCACAGGCGCTCATGCAAGCAACTGCCATGTTGTATCGGCTGAAATCACTCTTATCTCACTCTGGAGAATGTCTTTGGCTGTCCTTGGAGAGGAGCAGTCAGGGATGAAGGGATGAAGGGATGAAGGGAGGCGGTCCGCAAACGGTGGAGAGCGAAGAGAGGAGATGGAGAGGTTGGACTCCAGGCATTTATATTCCTCACTGCTAGTCTGTGACGATCCTGGAAAAGTGAGAAAGGCAAGAAGAGCAAAACAGAAGCACAGCAGGGGGATGTTGGCAACGCCATGGCAAAATCAATGCTTAGATGACTTCACTGGCTGGTGCAGATGAACCGAGTTGTTTTTGTGATTTAAACTTGTATAAAGTAAATATTTTTAGGCTGGAGTTCATACGAATGATTGCATGAGATAAGATTTATGTATTAATTTATAAGTAAAACATAACCATAGTAAAACTTAAGTGATAAACTCCAGATACAAATACAAACACGAGCAAGAACCAAAACACAAACAGCTCTGAATCGTCACAAAATCAATATATCCATTAAGTTTTTCAGTAAGTAAAGTAGGAAGTATTTCAAAATGTTCTGAATTCAGAACACAGTGGTCTAACACCAGCTGAGGACTTGGCTCCTATAAAATGTGACTAACTGTGGAAACTTCACACTGAACTTTAAGCAGCATCGATTCTCTGTGTCTCTCATTTCTTCCTCCAGACTTTGGGATCTTGATGTCCACATCTTGTGAATCTCCACATAATCATTTTAGCACTATTGATTTTCATGTTGTTCACCTTTCTACCACACTTTTCCTTCCACTAAACTTTTCATGTATTTGAATACAGCACTCTTAACAGCCAGCTTCTTTCAAAATTCATTTCTGGGATTTACTCTCCTGGATAGTGAAAGCTATAATATAACATTTATGCATTAAAAATGCTAACAATCAATTAGCTGTAAATTATGACTTGCAGAAATAAGTCTTTGAAATACATCCTTTTGTGTAATTATATGATATAAAAACAACCGTTTGAATTGAATTCTCACATACTGGATTTTAAAAAGTTGAACTGACATAAAACGGAAATCCTTTTGACATTCAGATAATTAGTTTTGTCTTTTGTGCCAATCACACACAGTTCAGAATGTTTATTAAGTGAATTTGAGCAGTGTGAATAAAATGTTGACAGAACTGCAAACAGACATCACTGGATCTCTTCTCTGGTCAATAAACTCCTCGCAAAATTCAAGCCAGTGTTCGATTTATGTGTCATCGCACTTAGCTGATGATCTCAACCGGAATGACTCAAAAATCTATACGTCAGTAGGCAAAAGCTGTACTTGATTAGGTTCATCAAAATGGTGGCTTGACCCTAAGCAAGTTGTTTTTTTAGTGGGTGGAAACTTAAGCAGGTGCTTGTCAGTAAGTGATGGACAAGATGCGGCCCTAAAAATGAGCCACAGAGGGTGTAAACGATCTCAAGGAAACATTATTGATCCGGCTGCTAAGTGGCTCAAAAAGCATCTCTAATGTCATTTTGTCATTAGAATACATAATGGCTTTTTCTGAGCTTGCACTTTTTAACCATACAAGTGTGCATAGTTGGACGCAGACACGCTGCGGAGATGCACTGGTTGCTTGAATTATTAACTGGGAGTAATGGAAACTTATCTCTCAACTGGGATCAAGTGTGGAACTGTCACTGTGAGTGATAGAAGGTATTGATTGGGAAATTAGCTATATCACCATCTAAAAGCTAATATTAATTATTTCTATGACTGTTTAAATATTCCTGTAAAATTTTGCTTAAGTGCGTTCTTTCTCTTTTGTCTGCTTTGATCTTGCAATTTTGATAGATTAACAAAAGAACATTATCCCTCATTGTTTGTTGTAATTTTAACTAGCAGGTGTAGCTGTCTTTTTTTTTCTTTTGTGTACTTGCACTGACTTAGAGGTTGTGATTTGATTTTAATTTTGTTAATTGTTTTTCTATTCATGTCTGGATCGAGGGATTTGTAGGAATGCAGCCTCACTACTCCTTAGTAATTTATTTAGTCATGCATAGTTTTTTTCCTTATTGAATAACTTGTTGCCAAATTGTTTTGCACAGCCTTCCTGTGGGAGAGGAGCTGGAACACACAACATTACACTCATTGGTTCTGTTTTGTCATTTGCTGTGATCTGGAAAAACAAAAGGCGGCACAGAGGTTGTGGCGCTGCAGCATCTGTTACTTGGGCATTTTAGTTGATTGGCTAATATTTTTGCCAAATTTTTCACAATGTGCATAATATGCATTCCTGCTTTGTAAAATCTCTCAGTCGCAAGGGCTGAAAGGTGATCAGATTCAGTTTGTAGTTCAGCTAGTTCCTGGAAGTAGTTTTATTACTCCATACGTTTTACTTTTACTTTAATATTATAATTATGAAGTACTACCACTCTTACTTGAGTAAAATTTCTGGATTCTCTAGCCACTGGGAGTATCTATTAAATAAAAAACATATATGTTTTAAACAAAACTGCACCAGAAACAGACACAAATTTTCTTCCTTATACACAAGTTTTATGTTGAAGTAATGTTTCTCTTACTTGAGTACAAGTTTTGGGTACTTTACCCACCTCTTGATATTTGTGAAGTTAATCAAAAGGTTACCCAGAAAAGCCATACAAATGTGAGATTCACAACATCCAAGTGGGATAAATGTAGTGCAAGACCTATATATAGAGATAGTATTGAGTAAATGTTCAATCATCTGTGCTGTGAAGGCATTAAAATACACAAATTACATATTTGTTCTTTTTCTTAGTGCATCACGCGTGTTCAAAATCATAATTTGTTGCAGCTGAACCACATTTTTACATAAATTCTGTAAAAATTTTCTGCACCTTTGTGTGCAGAACACAAAGGCATCTCTGTTTTAAAGGACAGAGACGTCTTGCAAAAGCTCACCATTAAGCTGATACATAACTAAGAAAAACACTTGAAACATGTGTTATCTTGCTAATTTAATAACGCTGTTATTTCCTCTGCTGCGTCTCCTCACAGCACCCCCAACTATAGAGCACCATCTGTGTTGGGTATCTTCACCTGCAGGAAAACCACATTAGCATTAAGTGGATGTAAATTTGATACATCTGCAAAAACCGTATCCATTTGCTTCTTGAACGAGGGTCTGTAGTTGTCAGTCAGCTATACTGTCTCCCACCGGGTGCCAGTGGAAATTGCCCTTCTGAATTTGCATACGCCGGTTTGCATGTGTGCATGTCGATGAAGTCGGCGGATCAGAAGCCCGGCGGCCTGTCTTGCAGATGCCTTGACCTCTGTGATGCTTTGTCAGAGGTCTGATCAGACCAGGGCAGAAAGGTGAGTTCAGACGTCAAAAGTGGGGAATTAGCATGGAAAGATGCTCTCGCACATACAGATATCTTCACATATAAAATATTACACATTATCAGAGAGAGCAGAGAGGTTGAGCGTTGTCCAAGTCCCTGCCTCCTGGAACCATTTTATTTAATGAGTCCTCCACAGAAAATGACTCAGCCTATAAAATAGTTTATGGCTGAGGCCCCTCAATATAAGTCACAGTTTATCCTTTGAAATCATTTACTTTAATTAAATATATTGTTACTAGAAAGCTCCCTGGAGGTAATATTTTATCCCCTGGTATTAATCATGTTCATTCAGACGGGACATGACTTGTATCTTTATAAAGGAATGATAAATTTAGTCTCTTCAGAGGAGGTGATAATCTTTTGATTGCTTTCATGTTGCATGTTTTCTGCTGATTTGCTTAAAAAAACTTAAATTGTCTTTTTTGAAGGTGAGGTACCTATAAAAACGACAAACCCTCTACTGTAGAACACAATAAAATTGTCAGAACTTTCCTGCGGCAGATTGCTGTGAACACAAGGATATTTTTAGTAGATAAAGTTCAGTTTCTCTCAGTCTGCCTGGTAACCCATTACATTGGTCTATAAGGATACTGGCTCTTCTCTCAGGGGAGGAACTGTCACAGTGGGCTTTCTGTCCTGAAGACAAGATAAAATATGAGCCAGACTTCACATAGACCTCAACTTCTGTATGGGCAAAATGACTATTTTTGCTCATAATACAGCTGGACAGAATTGAATATCAGTTCATTCTAAAGCCTTCTATGATGAGATAAATAGTTTATCACATATGACTGCATGCAAATCACTTCACTCTGTTGGAAGAACATTTAGTTCCACCCCAAAGCCATTTTCTTTTGATTTGGAAGAAAAGAGGGCCTTTTAAACAAGTTAGAATAAGTCTATGGGCTATGCAAAACATGTTCATTACATTTTTTGCACAATCATTCTCAAATGAGAATGCTCTCTTTTGCATATTTTGAGCTTGTTTCAGAATGATCTATTTTACATCTCTGTTACATTTATGCACATAAGCTGTTGCTGACTGAACCAGAATCGCATTTTATACATGGAAAAATAGCTGGAAACAGAAGCAAAATTCTACAACCATACATCTCTGACCAAGAAGCAGAGGATGAGGTGGGGGGAGCTCTGCTTGCATTGCTTGGTAAGGGGCAGTGCACGCAGATTGTGATGTCATAATTGGGAGCTTTTTGAAACAGCTCCTTTATTCCCAGAAAGAGTTCAATGGGATTCGTCCCATTGAACTGTTCTACTCCAGTTGAATTTTAACCGGGCCAATCTGCAAATAAGGAGGAGGAGGATTTGTGAGTGATGATGTTTATTTAATACATTGTTTTAAAATTGTAGTTTGTTGTTTGGGTCTGACAGCAGATGATTTGAAACTTTGAGATTTGTTCTGAGCACAATCCGACGTAAGTACTTTTGGATACCGCAGAATAAGACTTTTTTTTTATAGTACCGTGATTCAGAATGAAAATTTGTGTTTTAAAATGAGCTTATACAAGGAAAAGTTTTATAAATGCACCTCATAAAGATGACTTCTTCCATACTTTTGAGTTAGTTACATCAGTGCAACTACATGCATTTTAACAGTTTGTCTCATAGTTCTATTCCACCACTTAAATATATGTTTTATAGTTACATTGATTTAAATTCACAGGGACAATAGCTGAGATCTAGCCAAACCATTTCCAGCACCAAATCAAAATTATGTGAGAAGTTCACATATAGTTTTGGAATTTAAGTACTTGAACATAGATTTCCACACAAGCATTTCATAGCTTTGATGTCAGCTCTAAGATGCAAAAACAATCAGTCTTAGAACTGGTTTGATTATGTGAAGTGATATAATTGTGGTTTTAACCTGAATTGATGAGCATTGTGTGCAAAGTGTCATGATTTCAACCTAACAGACTGAGAATTACAGCTACTCTGGGACAAAAGTGAGCAAGAGAATAGGAAGGATATAAGACAACCGCCTGCAGCTCTTCAGCTTTCACAGCACATAAAGATACACCCAATAAACTCCTGCTACTTATTACTAGGTGGCTGTTTCCCAGAGAAAACAAGCTGCGGTTTGTCTGTGGAAAATGTGTCTTCTGTGCTACTTCATTTTCAGGTTAACAAACACATGGACTTAATCAGCTGATAGTTGTGTAAATAAATTACTTGTACAAAGTGAATATTTTAATAAATATCTTAGAATCAACTCCCTCCTCCCCCAGAAATAAACTTCAATTTTTGCAAGCTTTTCTCCAGTTTAACTCACAAACAGTGAAAAGAGATGTTTGGATTTACTGCATAGTCTCACATTACTGCCTCCTAAAAGCTGCAGAGGTGTGCTCCAAATGCAAAGTGAAATTTTTTAGATTTTTTTATTATTATTATTACAACCACAAAATTGAATTGTAGCACATAATTGTGAAGTTTGATGGGCACTGTCAGTTTTCTGATGCACTTTGAAAATATAAATCTTGGTCTTATCTGAGAAGTACACATTTCTGCTATTCTGTTTACTAACTATGTGACTTCTGAACCAGATGGCTGCACAGGAATTTATTTACAGATAATATAGTAAAGGGAATACATACAAATGCACAACACAGTTTTCATATTTTCCTTTAATTTACTTATTGTATCCTTTCCGTTCCACTTCATAATCATATGCTACTTCATGTTGGTGTAGCTGTCTTGAAGTCTCTGTAACTTTTTCTTTCTTTTTTTGCTCTAGCACACCCTCTGCATTTTTTTCCTGGTTTTCTTTAGTTTCTTTGATTCACAAACCTACTCTTATAGATAGATGGTTTCAAACAAACATAGGATTTTCTAACACAGATTTTAGATAATAAAACAACTTACTGAAAACACTTCAAGTAATGTACTTCTCCAATGACAATTGTTTTGGGGGGTTTTTCTCTTTCTTGTCTAAGTTGGTGTGTTTTGCTTCCAGATCATCTTATTTTCCAGGTGAAGACCAAAGTTTCTGTAGCCAATTCTCATGCAAAACATGCAATTCTGTTTTATTTGAATCCTCATTGTGTCCTGGTTAGTGCTTTAAACTGGTGCATCTTCTGTTTCTCACAACAACCAATATGCATGCATTGGCAGTGCCACCTCTACAAAAAGCATCAAATAATCTTTCAAGAACTGTTGTTTTAACAAGTTAACAGACCAATCACATACAGGATTGGGGAAAATACGTGATCTGACTCACAAAGCTTTCATACTACCTCAGCAACGAGGTCAGCTGACATTGTTTCCAAATTCATTCAGCAAACTGGGATCAAAACCATGTGATTAAAATGAATATATCAGAGTATTTACACTTTAAATCTGATATAATTATCCATCAATATTTAATAATATTGCAATTTAATATATCAAAATGCGATATGAGGGTGTGACATATTGCAATCACAAAAGACTGTTTGGAAACATTATTTCACGCTCTGCATGCCAACAATGTATTTTGAATATATTAACTTATAGATGCCCTGAAAGCATTGTTTTACCCTTAAGTACTCTCCTTTTCGCAAAGCCCAGAGACCGAAGGTTTTAAACAGTCTGGTAAATCTATAAGAATAGACCTGATGAATAAATGCCACTACAACAAATTGCAACATATTTTATGCCATCTTAAAATGCACAACCACATGCAACACCTAGGAGTGAATTATTAACACATAGGAAACGTGAACGTATTTTTCTTGTCAGTTGTGTCAAGCATACTTCAGCAAAAAGGTGTGCTCCAGGCATAATCACATGGGCGCTACCTTTGCATATCTGTGAGCCGGCAAAACTAAGTGTCATATTTTCTCACAAAGCAGGTAAATAAATTGTCAATTTCAAACTGGAATGAAAAAGAGGAAAGGAGCAAATGATCTAATTTTAGACTTTATTCTGCCTTTTTTTTAATGCAGGAAACTACACTGTTTTTTGTTTGTTTTTTTTTTCTTCCTTTTTCCAGCAGCAACATGTTAAACAGTTGGATGTTTTTTGTTGACAGTCTCAGCGCTCAAACTGTCATCTTTATCCACTCACTGAACCGAAGCATCATAGGAAATCTGCTCTGTTTTGTTCGGGTCAATGACTTGACACAGGTCAGTGCAGCTGGATAGCAGGGTTGGATGTCATCTCCTCCCGTCCAAAAATAATATGCTAATAAGACATTTGTAAGCTGATGAGCAGGAGAGAATTTTCTCAGAAGATTATCTTTTTTATGAGTGCTGAATATCATTTTGACAGTTCCTAGAAAGATGTTGAACTTTTCTTATTTTTACTTGCACTCCTCGATAAAAGATTCCACTTCTTTATTGATGTCCTTGTTTACACTTGAAAGTCTTCACAGACTCCCACTCAAAAGAAAGTGATGTGAATATTGCAGCCTAATTGAGCAAGACTGCTGAAATCTCTTCTCTGTTGTTCATTCCACAAGATAAAGAGTTTACCTCATGCCATGTGTGTAATGAGGCTGTGGTAATAGCTGCCGGTGGCAAGTCACCCACCACAGGACTGCCTGGACATCCTCCTGTCTCCCACACTACTCGTCCTACATCCATCATCTTCAGCGTGTAATCATCCTTCTGAAAACACAACTGCCATAAAGTCTCCAGGATTCACATCAGCAAACTCAGGAGGAAATTATTTATCATTCATAGCTCCATGACTGTCAGATCCAGGCAACCTCTCACCTGTATTTTATTTTATTTTTTTTCAAGAGATGTCTCAGAAGTCTTTTGGACTCACTCTCTCTCTCATTCTATTTTTCCTCCCTCAAAACATAAAACGAGGATGAGAAGCCCATTGTCTTGTGATGATTTCCCTCGGGAGAAGCCCATTGAGTGCTACTCAGCTGTGTCTAATTTGTCTGGGAAGGTGTTGGAGAGGTACTCAACACTGCTGGGTGTTCATGTTTTGTGGCATGTGAAATGTGGCGCCAGATTCCCTTAGCAACACATTGTTTTTGGATATAAAGAGTGAGGAGATTACATATCCCAGTGCAAGACAAAGGCAGAGCAGTGGTGGTTATAATCACCTGGAGGATAAGTAAATGCTTTTGTACACCTCTAAAAAGAATATTACGATTCCTTGCACCTGTAGGGATTTGGTTTGACTTCAAGAGAATTCAGTGAAGTAAAAAAGGTAAACAGCCACATTGAATCTGTTGAATCAATATGCAATTACAAGACAAACAAGTTATTGATACCCCTGAAGTTTCTGGGGAGCAAATGAACCATAACATTAAAACACAAAGTAGAGATCAATGGATAAAGTCACTTCTGTGTGTTTAAAAATCATGTCACATGACCTTAACTTAAATCCATCAATAAGTATCATTTATCTTCATCTATCTTTATTTTTGAGGCGGTATTAATTGGATTAACTTTTGATTTATTGAGGATTTATAGACGCTCCGGCTCATTTTTAATTAGAGAAATGTCTGCATGCAGTTTACTGCCCTCACTACACACCCTGAAAAACAGCAGCGCAGCACTCTGAGAATCACTTTGGGATTTAATTATCAAACTGGCCCATCAATGAACACTCTTAGTCTATAACTGCTTCCTGCCAGCTTCCATCCATGTGCTGTGAGAGCAAGGCAGAACGCATTTGCTTGCCTTCGAGCTGTGCATTTTAAATAGGGCAACATCGGGTTTGGAAGATACGAGTCAAGACATGATTGAGGGCACGTCCGTCACTGGATTTGTCTCTGACAAGTCATGGAAGCTTCAATCAGCCAGTTATTGCTTTTGATGCAGCTTTGCCACTCACTGCTGCTGATGCATGTACAGTGCTTTCAGTACTGTTGGAACGTTTTTCACATTTTACAACCACATATTTCAGTGTATTTAATAGGGATTTAATGTGATAGACTTACACCAAATAGTGCATAATTGTGAAGTGGACAGTAATGGATAAATGGTTTTTAGAATATTTTACAAAGCAAAATTAATTTATCAGATTAGCAGCAAAAAGACAGATAAAATCTATAAAAGAGCAGCTGAAATCCACAGCTTAGGTTGGAGATTCTGTAGATAGGAGTTATATTTATTGTATTCTACACAAATCTGGTCTTCACGGAAGAGTGACAGTACAAAATCCATTTGAACAAAGCTTACTCATCAGTTAGGACGGTCCGGCCAAAGCCCAGACCTGAATCCAATTGAGAATGTGTTGCAGGATTTGAGTGATGCCACAAGCTCTGAACACATGAATAGGGGCTTTGGCATTGAAGCAGGATCAAAGTTAGGCACAAATGTTTGTGTTACAACCCAAAGGAATTGTCCCTTCACATTTGAACAGGAAATATGCCACGTACTGTCTACAACTATGTCTACCTCTCTGCAGCTAAGCTATTAAGTGAAATTCCTCTGTACACCCAGAGCCTCAGTGCATATCACCATCCATCACAGGGCTTGCCCTAATAGGCTGCCATGAGACCAGTTTTTAAGATTGTGAAGTTCTCCTTATCACACACCAGACACAGTTTACCTGCTCTGCTGGAGACTTTCTTTGTCAGTCAGAGAAAACATTCAAAATTAAAATTAAAATGAAAAAGAAAATGAGTGTGTCTGTAGTGGGGGGTATCCAATCACCATAACCTCCAGCAAGGCAATCAATGAGTTTAACTGTTGGCAATTCTCACTTTGGTAATTACGCTTTGGAATAATGAAATCGTATTCAAGGAGAGGAATGACTGACATAATAATCATTCTGCTGCAGCTCAGGCCACGAGGAAAATATGTAAAAATATTGCATTTTTAAAATTAAAATGAAAGCGTTCATGGTCTTATTTTAGAGCGATAATAAAACTCAAAACTTTGAGTTTCTGTTATATGACTTTTTCTAACCCTATCGTCAATACCGCAGTGGGACACAGCAGTGGGGGACTGGATAATATTGGGACACAATAGGAGAGAAAAGCAGCAAATTTTCATCCGTCAGAGGCCATTGACTGTTTCACACTGACTGAGGAAGCAGACTCATGAACCATTCCGCTCTGATTCATCACAGTCACACACAATGCACTCACAAGCCTAAACGACCGCTATTATGCAGCGACAACAGTGAGAGTCATCCTCAAGAATACGACTCATAAGCACCATTTGAAGAATAGTTTTTGCTCTACCACAAATGCAGAGTTTTGTTCATGTAAGTTGTGTATTTAGGAGAACAGAAGCTAGAAATGTGTTGTTTGGATTTTTCACCCCCTCACTGTCCTTTTATGGTCTACCTAAACACCATGGATTACTAAGAATAAATTCTAAATGCTCCGTTTCATTTGAAGCAAGGCTTCACAGCATCTTATGCATTCCAAGTATGCACTTGGATTCCACTTAATAGGCAGTAAATCCTCATTTTGCATGGTGTGACAGCACGGGTTCTATCAAACTGGGTGACATACTTAGCAGGGTTCAAAAGGTAACATGTCGACTGGAGTGCTTTTCTTGGCAGCAAATGTGATGCATCCAGTAGAGTGACAGAAGAATCAACAAACCAAGACTGGCAGGATTTCGGGGGGATTTAATCACGCATATTCTAAATAATTCAGAAAGATGCAACAAATATGTTCAGACAGAATTTTAAAAAATGAAAACTACAAGGAGATAGTTCCCACTTCACTCACACCCCTCTAATAGCATTGCATCATTTTTAAATAGTTGTGTTGACCTTTACAGTTAAAAAAAAAGAAAGAAAGAAAGAAGTAGCTCATGTACCTTTAAATTCTGCCTTCTTTTGAAGAAAGTTTAAGAAATAACTTCTGCAAAGAAGTTTGGAAGTTGAATTGTTTGTGCTTTGTACATTACCAGTTGCATAGGTTTTTAAGAGAAAAATATCAGTTGAACTATTTTTAATTTGGCTTGTTTCTTTTATACATAGTATCATTAGTACCAAAAACAATGCACATGACCATCGTGGCCCAGTATAGCATTTCTATTTTCTTTCTTCTTTTTTTTCTCATTTTTGCTTTGTATAATAGCAGTGGTAATGGTATGTATCTCATCTCTTATTTGACCTTGTTTTCCTTTTGTCAAGGAATGTTTTAATGTTTTTTTTATTGTATTTTTCACCTTGTTTTTATTATTTATGTTGAAAATGTCTGCAGATTAAAAGCAAAGTGGAAACAAAGTCAAATTTCTTGATCATGTGCACAAACATGGCAACTAAAATTGATTCTGACTCTGTCTTGACATTTTATGTTTTCTATTGTTTATGTGTAGTCAGTTGCCAGTGCCTAAAATCAGGCTTCGTTTGTTCTTTTAACTTACATATAATTCAAAATAATACTGACCTTATTTTTTTATATGCCCTATATAAATATAAATTTTATTTTGTTATAAATTAGATTAGATTTTCTAAGTTTCCATTCCTCAGAAGCTGATCCAAACTTTTATCTGAGCACTGTAGTATTGTATTACCTGCAGATAAAGTGACTTTCATATTTTCTTGAAGCTTTACATCAGTCATTTATATTCTATATAAAATATTCAGGACCAAAGAAGGGGAATGATTTGCATGGCACTGCGATAAAGTTCTTATTGATGCAGCTTTATTAACCTAACACTGTGGTAATGCAACTTTTATATAGACGTATTAGCTATAGATTTATAAAAGGTACTGAGTAGTGTTTTTCTAGCACTGGTTATTTTTCATTATTTTGGGATCTACATATCTACATATTCAGCATAAAACACATACTTTTAGCCATCAAAACAAAAACTGTTGCTGTGTTTGTGTCTTTCTTTGCACATTATTGACCTGAGTGACTTCAAAGTAAATTCTTCAAACACTTTCTCTGTGCTGATTTAGAGGTGTTGCTCAAACATTTGGTGTCAATTATGGTACATCTGTCAGGATCTGTAACCATGACAACAGGAAAGCTGTTTCAAAAATACTTTTGCAAAGCCCACGTTATGCCCGAAATATGACCCCAAACCGAAACGAACTGCAAAAGAGATTTGCTGGATGTAGACCAGGAGTCCAAATTGAAATTTAGGAAAGGACATAAAAAAAAAAAATTCTCCTTGATGTAACTGGGGCATGTTGCATCATTGGTATGTAAAGTGAGAATTGTACCTTTTGAATGCCAGTCAGGAATGCAGCGTTCTGTCATTATTATGTCTTTTAGCAGGCAAGAACATAGTGAGGCAAGATGGGTAGGCAAGAACATAGTGTACTCTCCATCACTTTTCTTCACAGTGGCAGCAACAACAAAAGGACAGATAAAAAAACATGTGTGAACCTGGAGAGTTTATGAAGACCACATACATTCAGCTGTTTATGTATCTGCAAGGAGATTAGCAGTCTTTTGTTTTGATGCTGCGTGACAGTTCATCATCAGTTGCTACTACCCATCTTTGGAAGTTTCAGGTCTTTCTCTCTGTCCTTACAACACCTACCCCCTTCAAACAGCATGTATGTAATTACCTGGTACAAAAATTTTATAGCATTTGGTGATCGTAATAAAGTTTTTATTCATTACACCACTCAGCGGACACAGTATAGTATTTAATTCAGGCTACTGCAGTTCACCCCTGGGGTGAGTAGCGTATTTAAAACAACCAGAGGTGACATCCATTCTATTTCAAGATGAGATACGGAATGAAGTGGCTTCCAGCCTGCACTATGAGTGACATATATTGGAAAGTAAACAAATTTGCATAGTCAGACAGAATACATGGGGCGTATTGTCACTCATACACACATGAACAGCTTTCCACCAGAAAATATTACTCACTGCTCCAAAGTATCCTGTGTGTTTTGTTTATCTGTTTTCTGCAGTGTCAAACCCTTTGAACTTTTCACATTTTGTCACATTACAACCACAGACGTCACTGTCGTGTTTGTCATTAACAACATCACATGACACAGGAAGGAAATGGGTTGTGACTTTAAACAAATAAAACTGGAAAAGTGTGGTATGCATATGTATTCAACCCCCTTCACTTCTTCAGTCCTAAATGAGTCCAATGCAACAACTGCTTTCAAACGGCACCTAATTAGGAAATAAAGTGTAATTTAATTGACATATAAAAATAGCTGTTCTGTGAATCCTTAAGTTGTGCCTTACAGAACATTAGTGAATAAACAGCATCATAAAAATATGGAAACAGACGACTATTCAATCCACTTTGACCGCTAAGTATCTAAGAACTATGATGACATGTAAACAGCACGGAAAATTATGTACAAGTGTTAGAGCATCACGATGGTATTAAAGTCTGTTTGAAAAAAATAAGTTTTAAGCTTATTCCTCATCATGGGAGCAGCAACAGCAGTAGAGCTAGTAGCCCACTGTTTGTACCTTGAAATTGTGTGAAAGAAGTGCAGATCTATGAAGAATTTGCCCAGTACCCTAATCTGACAGGCCAGGCAAGGAGAGCAGTGGCGGTTGTAGAACATATTTATCGACAATAAGACCATGGCCTTATTGTCCCATGGTTGACCATGGGCCTTATTGTCCCATGGTCAATAAGGCCATGGGACAAAAGAATGGAATAAAAAGAAAAACAGGGCAATATTTCATTGTTTAATATTAAGAGAGCCAAAGAGACACTTTTAGCTCCAGAATTGCAGGCTGCACCTCATGGATTAAAGCTGTGATCCTGTCTCAATTCAACTGAAGTTAAAGGTGCAACACTTTAATTCTTGTGAGTGTAAACATAAAATTGTTCCAAGGGACCGATTAGTTTAAGTTTCTGTGCCAGTGCAGTTGATTTAGTATTATGTGTTAAGTACAGGACCTAGTTCCACAGGGTCACTGCCCCCTGTTGGCCTCTGTCTAGAACCGACCATGAAGCATAGTTCAAAACATCATTCTTCTCACCCGTCTTAACATGGAAAAAGTCTAGGACCAGGACTTAGTTCTGGACCAGAACCTAGTTTTGGTCCTGGGAATGCTGAGTAAGCAGGTCTCCGAAGACCTGTAGGTGGATGTGGTTTGTACTTGACAAGCAACTCAGAATTATATTTTGGTCCAAAGCGATTTAGTATTGCATAAGCCAATAGCAGAATTTTAAATTCTATCCCTTCACAGACATTGTCCATCTCAGCAAGATCCTTAAACAAACAGCCAGAGGCTCTGGCTGGCTGTTTGTTTTAAGCCCAGGGCTACAAAGAAATGATTCTATGTGTTAGAATGGCTGAGCTGATGTCCAGTCCTAAATCCAATGAGTCTCTGCTGCAGGACTTTAAAATGTTAATTCACTAACGTGTCCCATCCAACCTGACTGCGCCGTGGGCACAAATCTTAGTTCAACTAATGGAGCTGAATACCAATGACTCCCAGAATTTTTTGATTTATCTCTAAAGACACTTTTAAAAAAACATTTAAGTTTTTTCTTTTAAATATGCACTTCTTTGTCTTAATCTATCACATAATGTCCCATTAAAATAAATAGAAAGTTCTGGCTAGAATAAGATAAAATGTGGAAAAGTTCAAGAGGTATGATTTCTATAAGGTAAAGCACATGCATTTCCTCGCTTTGCTTCAGCGATGATCTTGAATTTATTTTGACTTTTGCGTCAGCAGAGTTAGGCAGTTTTGTATTAATCCACATCAGTCATTTGATTAAAGTCCTGCTAAGTATCTTTTGACATTTTACTGCATTAATAGACCAGATGAGAAAGGCTAGAAAATAATGATTATCCATGACTTAACTGAACTGTTGGTTTTTAATTTCGGGATTGTGCCTGCGGTATCTAATTAGCTGACTTGACTCATGTTCTTATTGTGTTCAGTTGTAGGGAGCTTCACTTCAGTTCAAGAGTTCTCTGCTGTCTAGTTGAGCAATTACATATTGATTCCTTTGGAAGAAGATGTTTGTGATTCAGCCATTGACAGACAGGAGGCTGTTACATCGTCAACCAAATGCTTCCTCAGTCTGGGGATTCAAACCATAAATTTTGCTACATGAGTGACAGTGATGGAAAAAAATCTCAGAATTAAAGTGCATCTTTCAGGCTTTTACTCTGGTAGGAAGACAGCTGTTTAAATCACATAGACACATTTCCATGTTAAATAGATTATAATATTTAGAGTCCACAAAGCCAGATTCACAGCATATTATTTCACTGCAATGCGGGTGGAAATTGTTGTGATGTCAAGTTGCATTTATCTGCATTCATTAATCTATTTAAATATTATCAAATCAAGAAATTTCTCACATGCTTGAGCAAACATTAATACAGCAACAGCATGCTTACATAAATGTCTTGCAAGAGAGATCCTATGAAAAAGTTTTAATTTAATTGTCTAGTTATAGTGATATGGTAGTTTGGCATACTGTACAAAATTGGTATTATAGGTGTTTTAGGTGTTTACATTTTTTTCCACATTTAAGGTCTTATTTAATTTGCTAGAGAGGTCATACACTGTTTTTAATCCACCTGAGGTGACTATTTTTAGCTATTAATCAAGCTGTTGGTATTTTTTTAACACATGAATTTTGTAAATACAGACATTCTGAGAGGAACTGTCATACCCAACATGTTACAAAAACAGGATGTTGTAATTGCGAAGTCACATCTTAACTTGTTGTAAAATACAAATAAAAATTACTCTATCATGCCTTATGATATGGATCATAGATATATTCAAACACATTTTTCTTGTTTTATCCTCTCTTACTCTGACAGTATCACAAGCTACAGAGGAATCATTCTTCCACTCAACTGTCTTGAAGGGGAAAATTTACTTGTCAAATGTTTTGAACGGCTTGACAGCTGTTTGAGTTGTCAGCAGAAGCTGCAAATTGCATTCATATTTACTTACAGTCAAAATAAACCATCATCCAGGCTCAGCTAAGTTGTTCTATTGTTGTAAATAGAAAGTTAGATCTTGTCCTGTTACAAAAACTAATTTCAAAGTATTGAATTAGTTTGCCCAACACAAAGTAAAACATTAATGGAAAGGAAAATGATACATAATTTAAAAATTATTCCAGCTCAATATCTGAAAAGGTATGTTCGTCCTGATCATTGTTTTCGCTGTAACTTCAGTTGCAAATTTTTTTTATGTCTTTACCAGATTTGCATTTCTACAAACTAACAGGACACTTTGTATTACAGCAACTGCTTTCTTTTTTTAATACTTTTTCATAAATTTTTAGATTGCTCTGTAAAGAAACCCTGTACTTATACTGAAATTAAATCACTCACAGGAAGCTTCTGTTAGTAATTTAGGTGACTTCTGAAGACAGTTGCAGTTCAACTGAATTTTATTTAGATATAGAACAATAATAGTGGGCTAGCCCAAATTTATGCCAGTCTTTTTTACTTTTATTCACAAAGCATATTTAAAACCATGCATCCTTTCCTTTCTATACCACAGTTGTGTACTTCTTTTGTTTTCAATTTCTGCAACATACAGTATTAGCTGCTACTTAGTGTTCGCACTGTACTCCCAGCTGGCAGCATACCAAGTAAAGAGTATGCAGACAGTTTTCTGTTCACAATAGAAGAAAGAAAATAAACAACTCCCAATTTTTTTCCTACAAAATAAGTGCATGCATTTCAATCCTTGGACCTCCCTAACACATGATATTTATGAATTATTACATTTCATGTTGGTTATGTTAGTGAAAATGTAAGTTTTATACTCGGCAACAATTGTTGCCGGTGGGAAACTGCATAGTCTAAATTACACAAATCTGACCTATTTATACATATAAAAAAAAGAAAAATCATGACATGCATAATTTATTATAACAAAGAATGGTTACAAGAGTGTTCATAAATATTTTAGAAACATAAAAATTCAATGCCCCATCCTGCAGATGTCATTGTCTCAATGTGCCAAGTGACCTTTGACCTCATTTGATTATTTCATCAATTAGGCAAAATCAGGTGAAATTGTTAGTATGAACAAATACTAACAAATGCATCTGAGAGGACATTGCCCCTGTTCCACCAGACCAAGCACAAGACCTTTGCCTTATCCTGAACTAGTTTCAGGCGTGGCGTCATCTTGTAGTGGTCATTCAGTGCATAAGCCACACTTTGTGGAAAGGGTCGGCTTTTGTGGTGAGGGGAGTGGAGAGGGGTTCAACTGTGGGAATGACACTGATGTAGCAGACATCATGTTGAGGTTCCTTCAGGTCTAGAAAATCTAAAACATCTTATAGTTTAAGCTGTGTGGGAACAGCAAGACATATAGAATAAACAGCAAAGCTATGGACACCTAGCATTTGTGTAATAGCCTTTCTCATCTGTCTATGTATTATGCTAGCGGCAACAATTGTTGCCACACTTACATTCACTCTTATGATTAAAAGATGAATGAATGGATACAATTTTCTTTATATGTCAGTAGAAGACACTTGAAAGAACTTATGTACAAAATATGTTATTTATATTTTTTTTATTGAAGTATTTTACTGACTTTCTCTTGTACATGTTTGTGACACACATTTACCTCCAGGGTTACAGGCAGGAAGTAAAGAGGTCTGGTCATGTGACCTTTCACACTAGATACATGAAATTGATATTGCTTAGAGAAGACACTCTATTATTTGATTTAAAAACTTCAATTAGCTGCTAAAAGTCAAAACAATTATTGTACAGCTTCCAGAAGTTAGAAAAAATGTCTGGCAACAATTGTTGCTGATGGGATTAAACGGGTTAATGAAACACACCTATTGTATATGATGATCACGATTCAGCTCCTGCATGCCTACAAACATTTTTCAACAGGCTCAGGGTGTTTGAGTTGATAGACTGCTAACAACTCTGGCGCATTTTAGGTGTGACAAGTTCAGGAAAATCCCTACGCAGAAATTTCTCCCAACAAACAAATGCTTGCTGCGTGGGTTTTGAAAGGCTGCACTTGTTGCCTATAAGGTGCTAGATTAAAGGATTTGCATTTTAAAGAGTATCAGCCATGGCAGCTAGAGGGAACAGGTGAACACAATTGTGGCAGCCCAACAAAAGATAGGGAATTTGTGTCATGTGAAGTAACATAAATGACACACCTGCTTCACCCAACCAGAGATCTTCTACAGTGTGAGACTCATTTATAGCATATCAAATAAGGGTGAAAACACATTGGGATGAGGAACATGAAAGGGAATTTTTGTTTCTATCAACTCTTTTATGTCTGAGATACTGGTGAACAAAATATGTTGTTGTGCTTAATGACATATGAAAAATAAAAGTACATGGGCAAAATTATTGTTTCAACCCAAAGTGCAGCAGTTTAATATACCACTGAAAAAAATATATATATATTTATATATACGTATGTATATTGTGTTGATCTTCAGAGCATGGAGTTGTTTCTCTCCAGCCCAGCCATGACTAAACTCTGATCTGTGTATTGTGATTTGCTTAAGGCTGTCTGTGGTGATATTGAAAAGAAGTATTGCTTCATAAAATCCTGCTGAGCTGCAACCGTGACTCCTGTTAATGCAGACTGTTGCTCCAGTTTGTCTCTGGGAGAAGAGATGTGATTTTTTTTCATTCATCGCCCATTGTTAAGACAATTAGTGTCAAGCAAATGAACCAATGGTCATATCCACTAAAAGTATTGAAAGACACCTTGGAGAACAATGTTTACTGAATCTGGTGTTTTAAACAATTTACTTCATTTATTTGCATAATGGCCTTTGTAAGGACTGTACCCAATTTTAATACATACTTCAGCATCCTCTCCACTCGTCATTTGCAATGCAATTTGCAATTAAAACATGCTGCTGTGGCCATCTGGACATAAGAGTACTGAGAATAAGCAAAGGACACATTACCCTTGAGTCCTGTTGAAGGTAAGTGTACGTGTAGCTGAGGAAAGAAGCATTTAAATACTTGCTGGCATTACCTGTGTGAATATAAAAGGTAGACTATATTTCTAGAAAAAAATTGCCTTTTTACCTTTTATCTCAAACTAGGCTGAAGCCCATTTCATAGTGCCTTCTCCATCCCATAGATTTAAATTTTGGCTCAAAGCTTATCTTTTCAGCACTCCTAGGTAAAGGCCTTAAAAGAACTACCCCAGCCATTTACTCTTTGCTTTGCATTTAATATCAAAATTACTTCACGATTGGTGCATCTGTGCTTTTTGTGTTTCTATCTTCTCAAACCTCACAGATGAAGGCCATTCAGACTGAGTAGCCTGGGGTTGCTTTCCAGTATAAAGGGATCTTGCTTTTCAACGGGAATAGTGAAAAGTTAATGACTTGTTATGATCGGTTGGGTTTTACTTGTGAGAATTTTTTTTTTTACCAGTACACATAATGAAATAAATCTGACAACACTAGTTTATAGCTAGGATCAATTTGGAATGTATGGACTTGACTTCAAATATTTCTGTATAATCGAACTGAAATTACTACATATTTCTGTGTATAAATAGGATTTTGTTTTGCAAAGTGCCTGGAGACAATGTTTATTGTGAATCTGTGCGATGTAAATAAATTGAATTGAACTGAATATTTGAGCTACATTTATTAGTGATTCCAAATGCAATATACTGAAATACTTAAACTTTTCTGTCGTTTTTAACTAATGAAATATTGAGATTTGCAAGTACAGCTTTTTTTTCCTCATTTGTTACATTTTTAAGAGCTAGAAAGTCAATTCACTTTGTCCTTTTCCAATTTACAGAAAAACAGTTTGCACACCCAAACAAAGTAGGATAGAGGAATGTTGGTCAATGGGATACATTTTGTTAAATAGAAGAAATAAATTCTACTACAAATAACTAGAATTATATATAAAAAAATACACAATTGTTATAACAATTGTTATTGTAGTTAAACATTTTATTTTTTTTAATAAATATTAAAGTAATTTTTGGTGATTAAGAGGACGTATATCAAACCAAATGCATAAGGACGTTACATATCATTGGATATTGTGCCATTATTTACATTTTTGAATAAAGTACAGGTCCTTATTCTAGGTAATTTGATTCAAATTCAGAAATATTTTATTGATCCCAAATGGAAATTAAATGATATTTAATTCCAAGTGTCTCTGGAAAAAAAAAAAGTTACTGTTAAAGACTGGAAAGCTGTACCTCCTTGGTTTTCTCTCACTTCACAAAAGCATTCGGGACGCTTAACTCTTTCAGAAGGTATTGTTAAGGGAGCAAGTGGTAAAGTGAGATTTCAGCTGATAAATCTGTGCATGCTGCTGTGACTGTGTTTAAGGTCCACAGCGAGCGAGCGCAGTTTCCAAAGTCCGGTAGGTGGCAGTGAGTGTTCTCAGGTATGCAGGAGAGGAGGACAGGTTGTATGAGACGTGTGTTCCTCTTGCACAAGCGCTCCCGTGTTGCGTAGTCTGGGAAAACTGACGTGGTTCGGAGCCGAGCGGTCAGGGCGACAGCAGAGTGTGTTGGCGTGGCTGTGTGCGAGTGTGACAGTGACAGAGTTGCGGCGGGGCAGATCAGAAAAGTCCCCGTGGCTGCTCTCCGCCGGTGCCCGCGCACTCTTTCCTCGGTCCGCCACGAGACTGGCGACACGCTCTGAACCTGGTCGGTTGGCCGCGCGTGACCCGAGGACCCCCTACTTTATTCGGGCTGCGCTGGCGGAAACGGTGAAGCTGAAACTACATTCATTGACTTCAGAGCGATGAACTGGCAGTATGGCCAAGTGGTTCAAGGAGCACCTAGGATTCAAAACTACCAAAGCACCCCCTCCGGCGCCACCAAAACCGGACTACAGACACTGTCACACCGGTGTGCCCGGAGCGCCTGGCTTCCAGCAAACTGGCACAGGGGCTACTTTTCCGAGTCCAGCTCAGCCGGACATCCTAGCTGCTTACAAACTACAAAAGGAGTTGGACTTCGAAGACCCGTACACTTCGGGTGGAAATATTTCTTTCGGTTCGAGCTTGAACACTGTGGTCCCGTCGGATAACAAATTTGTCTCGCCGAAGCACCGACTTATTAAGGTGGAAACTATCGAAAAGAGCAGCCCAGCTTCGGGCGGGGGTGTCACAGTCACCCAAGCCGTAGCTGTGGGGAGCGTTAAGTCTCCTACTTCTTCACCTCCTTTGGAACAAGACAACAAGGAAAAGGTGGGGGAAGTTTGGTTGCAGCAACTTTTTATTAATAATATTTTACCTTTTTTGTTGATATAGTTAGAAAAAACAAACAAACAAACAAAAAAAAACAAGTCTTATTTTCTCTGTCCAAAGTAGGCTATTATTTTCATAAAACGGCTGCCTGTCTCTTTATTAAAAAGAAAACGTGGTGTGTTAGAGGCACTTGCCCAACTCCTGTTAGAAATTACAACTGGCAGAACTTGTTATCACAGCCACACAGCAGCATGAGTTACGCCATCAGCCCCGGTCTAATATCCAACCTGGCCTGCAGGGAGTGCTGTCATATGTAACAGTTACACAGTTCTACAGCTATACATTTGATGCAAGAAAAAAAGCTGAATTTCTCTACGTTTTTGTAACTGAATGATTTGAAAACATCACAAATGCATCTAAATCCCCCCAATTTCAGTCTGGGTTCATCAGTCAATTTGGGTTCACCAAGATGATCTCTGATGCTTTGAGAAGAGTTAATAAATGTTAGGTTACATGACTTTAGTTTGATCCTCTTTGTGTGCACTGTGCTTTGAAGCATCTCAAATCCTTCACCAATCCCCTCACCAACTATTCAAACTTGCCCACAGCAAGGTGGAAACAGGGAGACGGTATGCAAGCTATGCCTTGGTTCACAGCTGTCATCTCTGGATTCTCAGGAATCCATGTTCTGGGTTCAAGTCTTGAAGCCTGCAGAGATGTTTGGCGTCAGCGAGCTTCATGATTTGCTGAATTACTGCTCGAGTGATCCATCTGAGGAATGCTTTTCTGTGTTTGTATTTCTTATCAGCAGAGATGAAAGCGCATCCCTGTGAATATACACACCCGGCAGCCCTCAGATCATGCTTCAGTCACGACTGAGTGCTGAAATGTTTTGTGGTCCCCCTCGCTTTCACCTTCACGTTACTTCCCCCTCTGTGTTTGTTTTGCTTTTGCACCTGTCTTGTGACATGTGGCAACTTTACAGTTGGTTTTTGTTCAGTGCTTTTATTTATATTTCACAATGTCTGCAGGCTGTCATAAGGATGTTGTATTAAGGAAGACTGAGATTTTTACTTCCCCAACAGTGGTTTGATGACACATTGAGATAAAAGCAAGAAATTATAGGTTGCAAATAAAAGCCTAAAGGAATCATTCAGTCAGTCATAACGTTTGTTTTCACACACTGCCACTCAACTAGTTTTACTTTTCAATTTCAACATGCACAGGTTTAATTTTAACATAGTCAAATGTTATCAAAAACATACTTTTATTTTTCCCTTCAACTGTTCAGGCTGGTGAAAGGTATGATGGTTTTCTCATGTTAACCAGCGCTTTCTGAGTGAGGGGTTCTGATGCGTTAGCACTTCGAATGTGTCTCTTATCATGAGCACACATGGCTGACACTGACAGGTAGTTGACGGAATAGTATGAGCTTGATGTCATGATGTTATGGCTGAGCTAAACCAGTACTGACAGCTGGTGGGGTTTGGGTGTGTGTGGAGAGAAGGAAGGTTGGATAAATATGGTGCCGTTGCAGATAAATATACCTTATTACAATACTATTGGCAAAATATATAAACCACCCCTTTAAGTTATCAAATTCATGTACCTACTGTTACCAACAACTTTAACTCTAAGATCTGTGAATTTGTGTGTGTTGTTGTAATCATATGCTGATTCAGTAGCTCCAGATCTCTAAACCTTGTTTGGTCTATAGATTTCCTCAAGGATTATGTGTACATAGACGTCTTTATAGAATGAATCACCTTACATTGCCTAATGCAAAGCAGAGTGTCAAATGCAGCTACATGTTGACATTGGACTCTAAAGCAATGATGTTATGATATAGTGATAATCAAATAGATGGCTCGGGTTCAACCGTATTTGTTTGATTGAATTGTGTTATGTTTAAAGTTTGGTGGAGGAGACATTATACTGTGTGCTATGTTTTCACACAGTTTCAGTGAAAAATTGCCATTGGTTTGTTTAGACTGTTGTGATAAAGCTGCATATGGACCCACAAATTGGACTTTATACTTAGAGCAAAGCCTGAGAGACACATTTTGTCTATCATCGGTAACTGACCTCAAACATGCTTTCTTATAGAAATTGTCAAATATTTCTTTAAAATTGGGGACAACTTTCACAGATGTGTTGAGCTTAAAAAGGGTGGGATAGTTGCATAAAGTCTATGTATCAAGACAGGCTGTCATATCATTTCAAATGTGTGTCTGAATATGTGTGTAAGTACTTTGGTGGAATAGTGCATGTTTATTTTTCATGATCCAGGGTGGAAACTCAGGTGAAACACAGATACTAGATAAATCTGTGTTCCTTCATAGCTGCACAACCTTAACTTTTTTATGGATTAGGTTGTATGGGAGCTGACTGTTTTCTCTCCCACTCTGCTAGTGAAGGTAATTGTTTGTAAATCTATGCTAGAGAAACTTTTCAGCTGAGAATAAATTAAAAACATGAGAATAAAGGATTATACTCCTTCCTATACACATGTTCCAACAATCTATGTAGGAGGATGAGCTGTTTGCCGTGTTTTATTTCCTGTCCCCTAATTCTTCAGATTGGTGTTAAAGGGCTGAAAATATTTAGTGTCCCCACTCTGCCTTATGTTAAAGTACTCTTCATGGTGCCTTTTTCCGCTATTGTTAATTTTAGGGATGCACTGATTAGTTGTCTCTGGACCAACATCGATTTCTTTTTTTCTCCTAGGTCTGAGCTGCAAATTCAGCTTTATTGTTATTGGAGGTTGCAGTACATAAATAATAAAATTGAGGAATTTTCTAGGTTTAAAACTATGCATCAAGAAATGAAGCAAATCTGATCTTTGTGTTTTCACATCAGTGACCTTTGGCTTTCAGTTTGGTGCATCTCTGGTTATTTCTAGATGGATTCTGGCACAACTTCTCACAAATAGCCATGTGTGCCTGCTCATAAATGTACCTGTCCATCTTCTAACTGAAAAGGCTTAACACTGACTTCTGACTGAGCAGAGAGCACATGAGTGTCTTAACAGCACTGCTCGGGTGCATTGATGTTTTAATTACTTGACTCATGAATGCTAATTATATCACTGCTTACCTAATGCCTGAAGTGCCAATAGCAGCATCAAGGGGATTTTCTGAGTCCATTTCTATTCAGCAGACTCCAGAAGAAAGAAAAGCTAGATAAAGAACTAAAATCAAACACTAAAGGTCTGATTATTTTCTTGTTTTTTAGATTTTTATGATTCCAGTTCTCGCTTTCCTTTCTCTGTAAAACTTTGATGCACATTGCCTTCACTCACAGTTTAGAGTTTACAGGAAATTGTGATTTGTTTTGTTTTTAATTACGCCGAGCCCTTCATGGTAGAGTTAGCTGAGAGAGATGATCAATTATCATCCTGCCTGGAAACTAATTAAAGGCCTCATCTCCCAGCTCATCGCTCCACTCAGCGCTAAACTAACTCCTCTCAAGGACGCCCCAAAGTGATGATGGTCTCTGTTTGACAAATGTGTAAACAGGCAGTTGGGTGAAGCTGACTGACAGGCTGCTGCTTCCCCGTGAAACACATCACGCTATCGTTGCTATCTGTTTGTTCACCTGGGAAACTTGTGTTTGGCAACCTCCAATGCTCACAGCTCTACCAGTATGTAAATTTATCTATGTGGAAACGTGTTGGACCAGAGTCTCTGAGGGTCGATTATGATGATTATAACACATCAGATAGTACTGCCTGTTAAAAACTTATCTACAAGGCAAAAAGTAAGTCTTGGGTCAAACAATAACTAATTATATTGTGTTGCATTTATTATCACTACAGAGGCAAAAACAAAACTTCTATTCTCAATTGGATTGAGTTTTAGCATACATGTTTTTGAAAATGTGTAATTTATATATTTCATGCTTATTGCGTGCTCAGAAAATCAATTCTGCTGCCCAATCAATATGGATGCATATTAATATGTCTGAAGAGAAGCTCTTCTCTTTGGAAAGGTTTAACCATTGTTGTTACTCAGTTGCAAAATGTACAGATGTCGTTGACTTTTCCTCAACATAAAAATGTACATTCAAATATTACTCGGATTATTTGTAGTTTTATGTTTCTACGAAAGATTTTTTTCAGATGAATAAGCAAATATAAAAAGTATTGATCACTTTGAGTGCACCAGAATGTGAAGTAGTTTAATACCAAATGTACCATCCACCAACTTCCAATTACAAGGAGCAGACTGAGCATGCTTGACAGATTCCACTACCTTCTGAGCTTGGCTAAACTGCTCAGCATCATTTTCTCTCATCCCGAATGCTTTGCTCTGCTTTTCAGCCTTGTTATTCGAGACATCAGTGGATTTTTATGAGTGTATCCCACTGGCCATTCACACACTTATCTTTTCCACAGACAGGAGACACATTCAGCACAAACGTCAATATAACCTGGCTCTGTGAAAGTCCTTCTCTTCACAAAACTACACAACAGCTCAAAACATCAGACTCTGAGGTTCATTCACCTAGATACGGCATTCAAACCATTGATCTTTTTCATGTTTTGTCGTGTTACATCCACAAACTTCAATGTGTTTTATTTGGAATTTATATGATGGACCGATGCAAAGGAGCGCATAATAGTAGAGTGGAAGGATATTGGATATAATAGACTGGAAAGTAAGACGTGCACATTCAGCAACCCTGGAGTCAAGAAGTTGTTGTAACCACCTTCCCCTGCAAATACAGATGTAAGGTTTTTGCAGTATGTCTCCACCAGCTTTTTGTGTATACACACATTACTTCAGCTTCAGCAGGAGTAGATTGAGAGCCGGTGAAGATTTGTTTTAAGTTTTGTCACAGATTGTCTTTTAGATTCAGGTCTAGACATTGTCTGCACCATTCTAACTCTAGGACATTTCTCTCTAACCATTGTTGCTCTGGTGGAAGGTAAACCATGAATTTTGTGTTTTTCTATCAATTAAAATCTTAATAAAATGTCTTTAAGGTTGTAACTTGAAAAAAAATGTGGAAAAGTTCAGGGGCTGGAAATAAATTTTGCATGTCACAAAAATTTTATTTGACTGGTCAGATAAATAACAGGCTGAATTGGGTTAGACCCCATCACAACCCTCCTTCATTTTCCCAAACAGTTTCAACAGCAATCAAAGCATGTTGAATTAGGCAAAACTGATTAAGTAAAACCCTGTGGAAATGTATAGCAGCAGCTGAAGTGGAAAAGTAATGTTTTTAAGTAATTTCCAATGCTTTGACAGCTTTAAGCCGAGGTTCAAGTAATCAACAGATTTGTGTGAAAGCTGTGTTGTGTGTGTTTTTGGACCTTGCAGCTGTTGTTTTCCATAATCAGCGTGAGACTGAGACCTTTAAGCAAGAAAGTAATAATTTGATTAATTATCACTTGCGAGAGTAACTGTGGGTTCCTATGGCTACCATACCTCAGTGTTGTCCCATTTAGACATGTTGTCATGAAGTTAAGTATTAATTACATCTTGACTCTTGAGACATTAAAGAATGCAGAGCATTTCTTGAACTATCCTGATTCTAAGATGTTCTTTAAAATTAATCTTGATTAGTTGACAAGCATATCGTATGTTCAAAGTCCTTCTTTTTCCTTGCGCTTATTGACAAAAGAGCATTTCTATGCATTCCTTACTTGAACACGAGTTTTGAAATAAAGGAAATGATAAAGCTCAACCATCCAGCTTCTTATTTACAGATTGACAAGTTCTGTCAGTGGAAAATATATATGGCAGAACTTTTTCTTTTTACTAAGATGTCATTTTACTATCCTATTCCATTAGCATCTTGGCAGTATGTAGTAAATGAGGATAATAACCAGTCATGGTTTAGATTTTACTACCAACCACCTCAAGTGGAGCAAAGTTACAGCTCTGGGAAAAGATGGCCTTTAGCCATTGTTTGCTTATTTTCTTTCCTTTCTCCATCTGCAAGCCTTCTTTCCAGTTTAAAGAGTCCCAGTGGAGTCTGCTTGTGTTTGTGTTGCTCAATTTTCTTTTTCTAACTTTGGGCCTGAACATCAGTCACATGACTCCACCAGGTCACAATTAGCCCTCAGACTGGTGCTGCAGCTCTGGCCGCTGGGGAGTTGTAGACACATGGCTCTGTTTTGTTTAATGACAGTGTGTGCAGCTGAGTGTAGAACGAGGGAGCCCTGGTCTGCAGGAAGATCGTCTCCCACAGATTAAAGAGAAATGCATATGCCTGCCTGCCATATGAGACCCAAGGAACAGATATGCAGGAAGCCTAAAGTTTCTTTTTGCAACAAAAAAAAAAAAAAAAAAATCACTAAACTCACTGTGTTGTAAATGAATGGTTCTTTTTACATCAGAAGACGCTATGATGTTGAGGCCATGCAGATAGTGGGTGTTTTGCTATTCGCCTTCTGATTAGCTACGTACATGTCGCTGTTTTTTGTGACACTGTAGGAAGCGGTCAGACTTCTGTGTTCAGAGAGTTCTGGCCTGTGATCTGAATGCCCACAGAGAAGTCAACCACCTCCTGGGCTTCACAGCAGGACTGGGATTAACTGGAAATGAGTGGATGTGAATAACAAATTATTAATCCCCTCCCGGTGCTTTTTTCCCCACATAATTCTTTTATTTTAGATTTTATTGTTTTATGTTATCGGAAGATGCTGATATTTTAGTATGGGAAGAGCCTGCAAACCACTGTCTTGTTGTTTGGTATTATTTGGTATCTCTATGATTAAGGAAGTGCTCCTTTCCTGACAGGAAGTGTTTACAGTTTGGTGACATTCCCTTCTTTAGCTTGACAAGCCTGTGCTTGCCCCTTTGTGTAGGCCGGATTTTCAGGTTGATGCTTGAATGCTGAAATAAAAGCAAAGTTAATTCTCCCTTCTGTTTTGACTTGATGTGTCCGGCTGTAAGAAACAGTTGCAGTTGGCTACACTCTGAGAACTTGTCCATCATAATACTTTCTGTATCTTCACTCAACTTTTGTTATTCTGTCCAGAGAGGTGAGTGGTCAGCCACGTAGCAATGGCAGCCCTGTGGGGCTCCACCCTGTTCTTGCACATTTTCGGCGTTCGCAACGTGCAGCAATCCCACTGGATCGTTGGCAGAGAGGTTATCCAAGGCTTCAGAGTCACAGCCGTCCTCGCATAGCATCACAAAACCTCCAGCTTTGTTTACGGACAAATTGTGGCTTCTTTTCCTCCGTCCTCTGTGAAGAGAGACCAAAATCAAAGCTTCGCTCCCAGTGGACCTCACCACATTGTTTCATGCAGTTCTGCTGTCCTAATCTTGTCAGTTTTTCTGTTATGGAAGATAAACAGTTGTGTTGTTTGTGGTGGTACACTGTTATGTAAGAATGAAATGGGAGTGAATTGCACGTCAACAGTCCATACTTGGAGTCAAAAATATTTATCCTTTGCAAAGATGGTAAGGATTTATCAATGAAAGCTTTTTTTTTTTTTTCAAATAGCAAGAGGCTTTGGATTCCTTTCTCATGAGTTGAGTGAAGGATAAAATCAACTCTGAAAATGCATAACGTAGTATTTTTCTTTACAACACTAAATATTGTTTAGCCTGGCCATTGCTTTTCTATGCAATTCTGCTTGATTGTCATCTCCCTTCACTGCTACATCTGGGTTTTCTCCCATTGAAGTGGAGTTCTCCATGAGAATTTCAACCGGGCCAGTCAGCGAACAGAAGGAGAAGGTCTGAATGATGATGTCAACTTTCTGGGCCGTTTTATCATTGCTGTCTGCCTGTAATTCTAGCAGTGGCAGTGGTGGAAATGAAAGAAGCCATTGACACTGTGTTTACCACGCTTCCAAATATTGAATTAACATTAACAGTCATCTTGTTCGGCTTGGCACTTCTCTCTCTGCAGTGGAGGACGGTTCTTTACAGCACATGCAATTTCTGGTAAGCTTCATAGCGTTGAATTGGTGCATTACAAATGTTAGTGATTGGGTAAAATGTAGAACTTCAGGAAGCATTTGTTTCTCAATAGCCAGGGGTCCAGACCCTCTGTACAAAGCAAAGCATAAAACAAGAAGCTGGTTTGTACCAGGTTAGATATTGTTAAGATATACACAGTTATTACTTTCTAAAGTTTTCCGACATCTCTCATGGTTGAAAGTATAATTTAATTAAACCTTTGGGGAGTCAATAATAATGTTTCATTTGCTTCAGTTGTGATCCGTAGACTCTCAATGGCCATTTTACTAGTTACGCTTGTAACACAAACAGCCAACAATCAGCCAATTCATTTACAGCAACCAGTGAGTGCCTTCAGCTGTCTAGATGTAGTAAAGATGAATTATTGTACCTCACAACCCAGAATCAGAATGAGGAAGAAAGGAAACTTAAGTGACTTTGAGCATGGTTGTTGATGCCAGACAGGCTGGTTTGTGCATGAAAACTGATGATCTGCCGGGGATTTCACACACAATCATCTGGGTTTCTACAGAATAGACGGAAAAAGAAAAGTTGTCCAGTGAGCTGCAGTTGTGTAGATGAAAATACCTTGTTGATATCAGAGAAAAATGGGTAGGTTGTTTTCAGAGTGATTAAAAAAAAGCAATTTAATTAAACTCAAAATGCAGGATGGCATTTTTGAATGCACAAATACCAAATGTTGAAACAGATGGACTTCAGAAGCAGAACATCACACCTGGTGCCACTCCTCTCAGCTAAGAACAGGACACAGCAGCTATAATTTGGCACTGGCTCAGTAAATTTGGACAAAATTGAACTGGGAAATTGTTGCTTGGTTGAATGAGTCTTGATTTCAGATGGTAGGGTCAGAATTTGGCACAAAAAATTTGCCATCATGGCAATGTCTTTTTACGTTAGGGATGGGTGTGAATATTTTTGATTGATGTATGTCATCATGCAGTTTTGTTTTTTTTGTTAGTTTTTTTTTTAGTTTACCCCAGTTTGCCTAATATATATATATATATATATATATATATATATATATATAACATCTTTTCATCATGACTTTGACCAAAGTAACACTAAGAACAAATCACTCGTGCACACAAGAGGATTACTATATTTTATAAAATTCCAACATTCCACCGTGACACCTGAATTATTTTCAACTCTTGAGCCGCACCACTAACTGTATGTAGAAAACACTGCCAATAAATCTATCACACCGGGACGGGGACAGAGAAAGGAAATTGGATTTTGCCAAGCGTGACGTCAAGTACTTAATCTTGAATATCTGTCGCATATTAAGAGGACCTTCATAGTGTGCAACCCATGGGCTTCTCTTTTCTCTCCACTGGAGGTTTTAAGTGGCAATGCGGATTTCGTTTCCATGAATGAGGTCCGCTGGGACAAGTTGAGGTGCTTTTTGTGCTTCGCTGCCTTGGGTGCTTTAACAAAAGATGCATTCGTTCTTCAGGAGATGTGAGCATGCAGAAAAGGAATTTATCAAGAGGGAGGGTGCACATTTAGCGTTTTTAAAAGTGTGAAAGCCAAAGTTACATACTGCATATTTTTGCTACAAGTAAAGGAGAGGGGAGTGTAGCTTAGCTGACTGTTTGTTTGAGGCACTCTATTGATAAAAATTGGACATTTTCTGACTTTGCTGAAGTACCCTGGGTATAGTTTTATTTGTGGTGCGAATTTTTTTTTCTGTATTTCAGCTTAAAACAAGAAATGCATTTGTCATGAATTTCCTAGCTGACATTGATTTCACATTTCTTTTTAGGTTATTTCTACAAGACCAGCAATCTTTACAAAACACATACTGACTCACACATGTAAACAAACCTAGTTTTCTTTCAGTAATTAAACATTAAAATAAATAACAATAAAAAAGCCCTGCAAGTTCTTTGACTGATAACAGAACATAAAGGATTTATAAGATTATCAGTCTTAATGCAAGAATTTGTTCCCCTATATTTTTATAAAACTAAAAAGTTAATAAAATACATTTTCACCTCTCAACCCTTTGATAGGTTTATTCACCACATAATGGTTGGAGTTATTCCGAATTTTAAATGTCCATTCTATTAATAGCATGTATGGTAATTTGATTGGACTGTCTAATTAAACTTACAGTGCAATGAATAAATAACCTGCTGCATATTTTTTCTTTTTTTTGATCCAGTCATTAGGAAAAATACTCTGATTCTGTCAACATTATATATCAGAGAATCAGACTTTGAAAAAAAGCATAAATCTGGTTTGCATGAAAACCTTATTGGTGCATCTCAATATTTGTTTTGTTGGATCTAATTAAAAGTACAGTGCAATGATTGCATCTTGTGAGACTGACATCCAAAAATTCTCCTGGGGAAATTGTGGGATAGACAGACTTTTCTTCAGGCTTTTGAAATGATGAGACAATGAGTTTTACAAATGGCATTTACTGATTTAAAGTTAATTTGTACATAGATTAATTGGTAGCAGTTTTCCAACAAATAATCGTGAAACCATTAGTAGATGGGGATCTTGGTCAATTCTGAACTGCTTTTTAACATGCTTAGACCTGTAAATAATGCTTTAACACTCAAATTACACAACAAATGTTCAACCTGTTATCAAAGAACTGGTGAAAAAAGAAAGCCTAAGCACTGTATACACTCAAATAATTTTGTACAGTGGGTTTAACTTTGCCTGTCTGACAAAAGTGATTTTAGGGAAAACATGTAATGGACTGTGTGCTACATGTACACCAGTTGATTTTAGTGAAAATATGTAATTGACTGTGCACTACATGTACACCAGTTTACCTGGGAAAATGTGGAGCAGAAATGATTTAATTAATAAGAACAGAAGAGGGAAGACAGCTGTCATGCTAACAATAGAAAATGACAGGCAGCTGCTATTTTTAACCTTCTGAAAACATCCCTTAACTTCCTGAGTTTCTGGAAGGTTTCAGCAGTGTGCGGGTTTATGAGTCAATTGAAACACTGATTATTCACAACTAACACAAGCCATTTTATTCTGTCAATAATTACTTTTACATGTTTTTAGAAGTGTATATTGACTCAGCAGCCCCACATGGAACTAAAGGCTCCTTAATTGCTTTAAATTGCACAGTGGTTGTACTTATAGTAGTGTAGCATACTTCAACTCCTTTATTTCTCACTAGACTAATTTCTGCAGACACTCACAGACAGACTACACTGCGGGGATTTGTATCAGTAGTTATCACGACATCTTGAAGTATTCCCTTGCCAACTGCAATCAACATGAGCCTAAACACTCTAAAGAACCTGGTTCACCCTGGTGGCTTGTGAATGATGCTTCATCTGGAGAAGGGTAGAGATTAGAAGAACCAACATTTTATGTGGTGTGAGTCCTAAAAGGAGACGGGGATGCAGTAAATAAGGTGATACCCGCAGTGCAGATGTCTCAGTGGGGGACATGTGCAAAACTGATGGTAGAGCACATTGATGTGTGAAAAGAAGTTTTCAGTGTTACTTAAATTACATACACTTAATGTGTGGAGAAGCCTTTAGTCTGGTTCATATAAAATTCTCGTTTTTTGTTTATTCAGTGATGAGTCAACAGAGAAACAGAGTTGCACCATACTGTTTCCATCTTCACATGATGGATTGAATGGTGACTTCTGAAATATTAAAAGCTCAGATTATGCTATAACATAACCTTGTTAAATTTCTTATAAAATGTATCCCTAGCTTGTCTGCTGCTGTTGTTGCCTTTTTGTTTGCAATGCAGTTTGTTCATTAATGTTCTCTAATAAACTTCTCAGGCTTTGACAGAACATCTGGATCAAATTACATGTAGAGGTTGACTCTATTTAGTCATTATAGAACTCATAAGGGTGGCTTGTTGCACTGGATTTCATTTAGGTGTATCAGATTAAAGGTGCTAAATCCGAAAATATTCTGCAGTCTTCACATTTTCATAAAAAAGTTTTGTTTGAAATGTTTTGTCATTTTCATTGTACTTAATTGTGTGCTACTTTTTGCTGGTTTATAACTGAAATACCAAATCAAACACACTGAAGATGTGTTTTCTAATGTGAAAAAGTGGACGAGGAATGGATACTTTTGCAGAGAATGCATTCTCTGCAAAAGACAGAATAGACAGAATATTGGTTCATCCTTGCAGTGGTCCTCACCAGTGGCTTTTGATGCACTGCAAAGCAACGCCTCTACAGCAAATATATTAATTTGATTAGTTACCTCTCCAGACGCCTAAGTAGGCCTTTACAGGAGCCACATCACTCTTTGCGTCTCCCGGAGAGCCCGGAATGCTCTCGTGGCAACTGTGTTTCTCAGGAAAACATTTCAATAAAGTTTCATTAACGTCAAAGCTGTATTGTGGGAAATGCACTCCTGCATTGCCTCTCCCCACGAGAGGCAAAGCCAGTTTTCCATCTGCCTAATCTGTGTGAGAGATGCAGAAGCCAGCAGGGCTCAGTCCTCACAAGGGGTCCTGAATGAATTGTAACCAGATTTGTGCTTGCTTCTTACAAACATGAAGCCATCTTAGTGTTGAAAACAGTGTTATGTCAACATAGAAGCTTTGGGCATTCTCATCTTAAATAAAGTGCCTTGAGGGTGTGTTTCTTGCCAGTATGTTCTTTTAAGAAAATGGCAAAGTTATCTCAGCATGACTGCACACACTGCATTCATCCAGTACATCCCGACAAGCAGAGAATAGAGGAGCCATCAATGAGGCACATTGGACTTTTGTCCCTCTACCCAACAGGCGTAAACATACTTCATACATGTCAGTCTGTTCTACGACTGTGTTCTGCTGAAAAAAATAGCATCTCCTCACCCATTGTCTCCTCTCCCCTCCCTTCCTATCTCCTCTGCAATGGCTGTCTTTCCTCACAATGGAGGCATGCTTTCCTTTTGTGTCACACTGAAGAACAAAAGAGCAACAGCAACAACAAAAAAGCTTTTGAAATGCCATAATGCAATTGAGCTGCTAAGCACTGAGGTGTATTAGGTTATCAGTGACTAAAATCCCTTGTGGCGTGAGGCATAAATCACACACGTCAGTCCTTTTTCTTTCCCTGCCTTCTCTTTCTACAGCCTGCTGACTTTTCTGGCAGTCTCAGAGGGTTTTCAACCTTGACTAGCCCCTGATGCAGTCAATACTTACAGGACTAGTCATGACATTGAGATCTGATTGCATTTATCTATCAAAAGAAAAGCTCTATACTTTTAATTTTCCCTGTTGTTTGGAATAGTTTTGGTTTGCTGGGTTTGGAGTAAAATCATAAGCATACTTTATATTTTAATAGTTTTTTATTGATTATTGTGGTTAATTTGACCACACTGGATATGTTACTCAAGAAGCAGCAGCCCGCTTTCTGTTTAAAAACCACAAAAAAATAAAATAAAATAATAATCTCTGTACTCAAATTTCATCTAATGTGGTTTATGAAATTTTTATTCTTTTTGTCCTTGATTATCTGATTAGCTCTCTGAACACATTATGCATTAAGGGTGCAGCAGGAGAACTAGTGCTCACATTTTCACCGCTTCTAATGGAGGACCTGCACTGAATAAAAGTGTAATCCTAGAAGCTCTTGTGTCATCTGAACACTGAGCCAAAGTGGCAGGTGCCTGCCACAGTCTCCCTCCTTTGTTAATGCTCTTCCCTCTGTTCCCACCGATTTGAGGTCAGGGAGCCGCAGTGCTTTTCAAGGAGTCTTTTTTTTTTTTTTTTCTCACCGCTTGCTTTGTGAGCCGCCTGAGCCATGGCAGGTATAAGTCAAAGTCAGCCAGGATCTGAGCTACCAAATCCAGTAATTAAGTGGGCCCTTTCTCTCTTCATCTTGCGGACTAGCGAAGGACCCAGCTGCCACAGGGATATGCCCTAAGCCTGTCAGGTGTCTTTATGAGATTCATGTGGACTTACATCACAGCTTAACAAAGGTCTGATATATGGAGGCAGCACAGTGCTGACGGGGAGAATTTTACTTTCATGACAAGTGTGGCTTGGCTGCAGTCCTGACACACCCTGGCATGCCACAAGGCAGATGGTGTTCCCCCAGGCACTGCTGCCGTTCTCTAACACCCCTCTCCTCACAAGCCAATACTTCTTCTGTTGAGGAGTCATCACTGTGGTGGGACAGGAAGGAGTCATTGGAACAATTTAGAAATATTAAGCGCCTCCTTTATGGACGGGGCTGCAGGCGATGGTGGTGCCTCAGTAGAGTTTTACCTAAAATCTTCAGGATTTAAATCCAGGACTAAGAGAGACCACTTTTGTTTTTTAAAATTTTGTGATTTGCGTACATGCATGTTTGTGCCGCAAAATATATAAATTAAAGATGCTCATATCACTGCAATCGACTTTGATTGGCGCTGAAAAGTGACTGATTTAATTTTTCTGTGACTGCATGATTTTAACATGATTCAACATCTACTTCAGTATTTTAGAAGTTTACAACAATCAAGAACAACTTTTGCTTGTACTGTTTTTCTATAACCAGACCCATAACACTGTAGTTGTTTTAGAAAGGATAATCTGTATGGTCTCAAAGGACTATGTGCTAAACAAAAAAACGGCACAGTGTGTGTTTCGAATGTTAATTTTGTGTAGTACTTTTGTCTTCGACTGCATTGAATCTGTTGGTGTATCAGGAGTTTTCATCACCCGCCCTGGATGTTTCCTAGATTATGTCAACAGGAAAGGCAAAACGATGATGTCATGCTTTTGGAGTGCATAACTCAATAAGTTATTTCCATTATTTCCTGAAGCATGTCCAAACATACACTGGTCCGCGACAAAGGTTCAGTAAGGTGGTTGAGTTCAAGGAATGAGCGCTCTTAAAAATTAATATGGGAAAAATATTCAGCTAGATCTGATGATATGATTTACAAACAGGGAAATCTGCCAGTGTAAATTAATAAAAGCAATACTTTTTTAGGTCATAATTGTGAAAAAATGGACTTGAGCTACTTTATTTGAGGACTATGAACTGCCGTTTGTGTGTACTGGTTCTATTTTCGTTTTTTAATTTTCTTCTTCACATGAAATTGTGATTTTTGTCTTGATGGGCATTGTATAAATAAATGCTTAATTACTTAATTATTCCAATGCGTACAGTCCAGAGATTCATCAAATATGATTTTTTGGACTTCTGTAAAACTTTGACTGTGGACAAAAATCCATATTGGGAATCTGATGTCTTTAAGAGTCATAATACAAGAAGACATAAAAATTGCATTCAAAATATATTTTTCTAGTCCCCCTGCTATGGATAGTCATTATTTACCTTTATTAGAAGCAGAGTTGACATCGGGTTGCTCGTTTGAGAGAACAGTCACTGTAGTAGTAGTAGGCTTTTAATAGTCTGAAAAAATATTGTATTCACATTTTCATATGTCTTTAGCATCCGGTCTTATTCCTGGCATCAAAATTCTGGCTGGGAATGTCAGACATTTTGAGTTTATTATCCTGTATGGCTTTCCTTATAAAATATACTGAAAGTTGCAAGTGTGAACCACTATCAAACCAGCAGCACATAGTTCTGCCCAACTTCTGCTTCTAATTCTGATTGTTTATTGTTTGGTTCTTGGAATTAGCTTTACAATGTTAGGATATCCCAGTTGTGTAATGACTTGCAATTTGAACGCACTCAACTCATATGTGATGTCATTCCTAGATCCATGCTCCCTCTTATGAGAGAAATTGTATGCACCTCAAGAAGTGTCTGGAGATTATAATTCCTAACCTCAAATGTGTTGCTATTCCTGCAATTTCCATGACAGGTGGAAGCTGAGAGCTTAAATGGAAAAAGAGAATAACTTTGCTTTACTTTTTTAGCCTTCCTACTATCTGCTGAAAGTCTGGTTCTATCTCAACCTGAATAAACTGCAGAGATGTCTAAACAAAGATATCAGACATTCGAGTTTCTGACCAATCCATCGGTCAAGGTGATCAAGCTAAAATTTTATTATTTTAGTTAGCAGCTAAATTGTTAGTCCACTTCGGTTATAATGAATAATTTTATGGTAAAGCATTGCTTAGGGGATGTAAGAATCAAGATCTGACAGCTAGTGTCCATTTCTCTTTATCTTTGAAATCATTACTGCCATATTTGATTAGATATAACAGGATATGATTATTATTAGTTGAGATTTCTTGCAATAATCCACTGGATAATAGTGACAAGTGTACCAGAAATGCATAATTACTCAGTTTTCTTGGGCTGTGAAGATTTTTCTTATCTGACCGACTGAATTTAATCAAACTTGTGAGTAAAATATGCTTACTTTATGCAAATCAAAACAAATGCGAAAAATGTGTTTGATTTTTCTTCTTTAATAAGAAGAAGTAAAACATTCTAGAAACCCGTAATTAAGCAGTGGCAGAAAAGTGATTTTTATTTGTCCCTCTGAACAGATGGAGAGGGAAACAGATTTAACACGCAGTTGCTGCTAAGAACACATCCACTGTACCGACTTCCTCTGTTGTTATTGCTTAATCCGTGTATAGTTGAGATGATCAGTGCAGAAACATACCTGCCAGGACTACTTTGTCGCTAAGCGGCTTATAGAATATCCCCCAGTGAACTTTCTGACATTTAACTCTTGGAAATTTTTCGACATGTGTCTTTAGCTAAGAGTCATTATAAAGTCTGTAATTTGGAATGACTTTCTCAGTTACAACTTTATTGACATGGTTTAGTTGGGTGGCCTCCATATGCAGCCTGGTGGTTGGGTGTTTGGGAGTGTGTTTTTATTTTGCAACTTTGGATATAGGCTCTAAGAAAATCTGGCTTTGTGGAGGAGCTGCTTGGTGGGCACAACGCTCGGCCCTCCTCCAGTCCTCCCTTCTCTGCCTCATCCAACAGATGACTGAGGAGCTTGTTTGTAATGAAACCAAATCCCTTCCTGTTATGCATGAGTCATTGGGTGTAGTGCCAGTCATTTTTATTGTCTCACACTTGTTTTGTTGTTCTCTTATTTTGTGCAGTGGTTTTAACCCTTAGAATGTTTTTACATGCTTTCAAACTCAATAAAATTTTGCCATTTTAAATTTTTCCATGTTTGGTCTTGATTGGAACTGAGAGAACATTTGTTTCTCTATAAGATGCCTAAACTGCTGCTAGCCCTCATTAAAACCAGTGGCTAAGACCACAAAAGGTACAGCTATGACTTTGAAATGGCATATTGTTCCTCTCAAATGAAACTAACATCTCAAGAAAATAAATGACCCCCTAACGCACCATTGTCATGGACCTACTCCATTCCCCAAAGTTTTGAGTTGTATTTCTGGGTCTCAGGACGTCCACTTAATTGCTATCCATTGCACAAAAAACTCAGCAAAAGAGCAGGACTGCAATTAGCTGTGGCTCACTGCAAGCTTGGCATAAATCTGCCATAGTGTTTCTCTTATGAAAGTTGAGCAGTTGTGGTCTTCTGTCTTCCACGTATAAAATGTAGTCCTGTCACTGGGATATTGTATAATTAGGCAGACCAGTAGTAGCGGAGAGCGTGATTTGAGGCTATAAGCTGAGGCTTTGTGGCTTTGTGCTAAGGCATATAGAGGTTCGCTATTATTTATGCATTTCTCCCTTTATTTTCTAGCTTGTCACAGTGGATGTCCCCAGTTCCCTCTTGAGCCAGAGGTGTCCCTCTCTGATGCTTGTCCTAATCTTACTTTTCTTTCTTTGTCTCACACAGCTGATTATCCTCGAAGACTACGCTGACCCTTTCGATGCAGAGCAGGCCGGTGGTGCTCAGACCACAACTGAAAAAGTTGCAACTGAAAACGATGGTTACATGGAGCCATATGAGGCCCAGAAGATGATGGCAGGTGAAGATCGACTTTGATCATTTCCATTTCAAGCTCTGTGGTCTCTCAACTCTCTGTCACTTACGTACAGTTTTTCTATGCTGTGGCTTCATATTGTGCCATGTAGTGAAAAAGATGTCCCCCTTCAAATGTCTTCTTTTTTGCTTTTTTGTCACATTTGTATTTCAGATCATCAAACAGTTTTTCAAAAAAGCTATTCAAACCACCTTATGTAAAAATAAATAAATAAATAAAAATCATTCGGAGTGGATGGTTTTTGAGTATTAAAAAGTGGCACACTATTTCAACTTTTATTCAAGCCACTCAAAAGCCTTAATTTTTGCTTTAAATGTTGTTCTGGGTTATTTTGTTATCACATGTTTGAGTGCGAGATGCGCTCTTGGAGTAATATTGGTAGACTGACCTCTCTTTGAAGGTTCACTACTGTTCCATGTTTTGTCCATTTGTGGGTAGTGGTTCTGACTGTGATTTGCTAGAGTCTCAAAATTTTTGGTGGCATTGAAAGTGATTCCAGACTGATAAATATCAGCGGGTTATACTTTTTTGCAGCACTATTTGTGTAAAACTGATTATTATTCACTGTGGATTGGTCATGTGAATTAATTCAAAAACTCAGAAGGCTCCATGTCATTTTACATGACAGGTGCAGCAGTGCAGAAAGGAGTTGTGTGTCACAAGCCATGTTGGAACATTTTCAAAGACAGGAACTTTAAGAGTTTAACTTATGCATCCTGTTTTAATCTGATCAGAGGAATGTGTGCACTTGCTGAGATTTCCAGGAAGTCTCTCTTTCTTTGATAACAATAGCTTTATACTAACATAAGAATTTAGCTAAACCACATTCCCCGCTGTGGATGAGTGTGACACTGACAAAGAACAAGAAAATGCAGAAAGAGAAGAAAAATGTGCAGCAAATCAAAAATGGATCTGATGTTTTCCTCTCATAAGCAGTCAGGAATGTTACAGAAGATGCTGGCATGAATGTCAGACGTTAGGTTGGTCGCAATTTATCACAAGATATCAAATATATCAAAGTTTGGGTGTTTACTGACATAGTCATAACACATAACAGTAACCTTTTACCATAACACTACTGATCTTGCTGCAAACAGAAACCTTTTGGTGATCCTCAGCAATTTTCTTTTTAATGGGCCTACAGACAATCTAATGTTTTCATCTGTTTCAGTGGTTTGACCTCTGGCCGAATCACTGCCTCAGCACAAGTACAAAAACAGGATTTATTGCTGCTCTTAGAATGAGGAAGCTGTAAAGAAGTAGTCTGAACAAGGCTTTTGTGGTGTCCATCAACTCTTAAGCTCACTCCAAGGTTTTTGTAGCTTTATAAATTGAACTTGGAATGTTTTGATGTGTTGAGAAAACTCCTTCTCTGGCAGTTGCTCTCTGTTTGATCTGATTAAGTCATCAGTTCAAGACTACAATCTCTTCTGTCTTTAAAAAACCTCAGGTACACATATTTTCTTTCTCTAAGTGCATGCTTTTAGTAGGACTTTGTTTTCTGTAAAGCTGGTATTGTATTGTTCTTCAATGAACAAATAAGTAAAGGTTAAATGAAATTGGAAATTAATGTTATAGTTGGAAATATATCATCTTCACCTACAAAGAAATTATCCAGTGAATGAAAACTCAGGTGTGCAACTGATGACCATTAGCTAGAGTTTTATCCTTCTGAATTATAGCTTTAGTAATTCCTGTACTTTGCTGCTTAATAGAAAACTTTAATATATGCTCTTTTAGTGCTACCTTCCTGGCTTTTATGAAGTGGACATAAACACTCACAGCAAAAGTTCTCCACAAAACTCTCCCACACATAAATTTATGGGTTAAATGTCTTGCCTGAGGGTTTCTGACCAATATAATGAGGGTCGGTCACTTTCACTTTCTTCCACTGTGCAAGGTTGGGTGCCTCTAGCAATGCATCAGCATACTATGGGCATATAAGGTAATTGCTGCATCTCACTGACAATGTACCAGTCCAGCCAAGAAGAGAGAATGACTGGACTGTAGTTTGAAGAAGGGCCTTGTGTTTCTGTGAAATTATATCGCTTTTGTTCTCATTCATTTCATTTGTTGTCATCACAACTGCAATAGTATTTCTGATTTACTTATAACAACCTACAAATTTACCAATAACTACATTTTCTTCCATGCTTGCAGCCTTACTCTTTTCTCAGTTCTGTCATGCACAGATGGGTTCAGATGGACCAAACCTACAGCATGTCAGCCCAACAGAGATGTCTTTATTTATAGCTGTAAAAGCAAGTTTTGAATAATTTAGCTACTGACACATTGATTTACGCCACCTATTAGACATAAAAATGCATCTTGGCTCATAAAACAGACTCCTAATTTTCTCAAATCCTAAAACTCAGAGGTGTGCTACATATAAAAACATGTTCCCAGTTAATCATAAACAGGACTTAAATAAGGCTGATTTTACAGATTGCCATTAGGTTTCATGTTTAGGTGCTACAAAATCAAATGCATTGCTTAGAGGCACATGCATATATCTAGGACAGTTGTTCTTAACCTGGGTTCGATCAAACCCTAGGGGTTCGATGAGTCGGTCTCAGGGGTTCGGCGGAGCCTCTGCTGCGGAGGTAAAGACACACTTGTGTAAAGTCACTTTCTGCAGAGGATCATGTTACATTGCTTGGCCAATCAGTGCGCGCTGTATTCAACGGCTGTCGTAGTTGTACGTTGCGTGGTTTCTTTCTTAATATTTTAATACATACTAAATACAGTATGTCGAGCAAAAAAAGAAGAAAATGAACAGACTTTGCTGTGAAGATGCACTTGCGATGGTGAAGCCACGCCTATCTGAACTGGTCTCCCAAAAACAACAGCAGAAGTCATACTGATTTGCTGGTATGTAATTTGTGCAATGCTTTATTCTGGCCCCAAAAAAGTATTTTGTGGATTCAAAACGACAAAAAACAAATTAAAT